>CAUYQG010277962.1:0-11060 GCA_963574415.1 Tarsius wallacei
TGCAGTTCTCTAATGGTGTGGGATGGCATCTCATTGTAGTTCTCTAATGATTAGTAATGTTGATTATTTTTTTCATATATTTGTTGGTTGCTTGAATGTCTACTTTTGAGAAGTGTCTGTTCATGTCCTTTGCCCACTTTTTGATGGAAGTATTTGTTTTACTTTTGTCATTTCCTTTATGTTCCTTATAGATTCTGAATATTAGCCCTTTGCAGCATGCCTAGTTTACAAATATTTTCTCCCATTCTGTAGAATACATATTTTACTCTGTTGGCAGTTTCTTTTGTTGTGTAGAAGCTCTTTAGTTTAATGAGGTCCTACATGTCGATTTTGTTTTTGTTTTTTTGTTTCTGCTGCAATTGCTTTTAAGGACTTCATCATAAATTTGTTTTCTAGGCTGATGTACAGAAGAGTGCTTCCTAGACTTTCTTCTAGGATTTTCATACTTTGAGGTCTTACATTTAAATCTTTATTCCAGCCAGGCTCAGTGGTTCAGAAGCCTGTAATCCCGCGCCTTGGGAGGCTGAGGTGAGTGGATTGCCTGAGCACGCGGTTTCGAGACCCGCCTGGGCAACTTGGTGAGACCTCATCTCTACAATATATCAAAAATCAGCCGGGGTTGGTAGCGCGTGCCTATAGTTCCAGCTACTTGGAAGGGTAAGGCGGAAGGATCGCCGGAGCCTAGCAGGTCGAGGCTGCGGTGGCCAGGAGTGGCCACTGCACTCCAGTTTGGGCGACAGAGTGAGACTCCAACTCAAAAAAAAATAAAAATAAAAAATAAAAAAATAAATCTTTATAAATAAAAAATAAAAAAATAAATCTTTATTCCATCTTCAGTAAACTTTTGTAAATAGAGAAAAGAGTCCAGCTTTATTTATCTTCATTTAGTTAGCCGGTTTTCCCAGTACCATTTATTAAATAGGGTGTTCTTTCCCCAGTGTTTAATCAGTTAGTTGTAGGTGAGCAGCTTTATTTCTGGGTTCTATATTCTTCTCCATTGGTCTATGTGTCTATTTTTTGTCCCAGAACCATGCTGTCTTAGTGACTGTAGCCATGAAGTACAGTTTGAAGTCTGGTAATGTGAAGCCTCCAGCTGTGTTCTTTTTTATTAGTATTGCTGTGGCTATTTGGGCTCTTTTTAAGTTTTGCTATGAGTTTTTAAATTGTTTTATCTAGTTCTGTGAAAAATGATGCTGGTAGTTTGATAGGAATTGCGTTAAAACTGCAAATTGTTTGGGGCAGTATGAACATTTTAACAATATTGATTCTTCCAATTCATGACCATGGGTTATGTCATATTTAATTTCTTCAGTTTTAATTTCTTCACCTCCTTAGTTAAATGTATTCTGGAATATTATATATCTTGTAGCTATTTTAATGGGATTGTATTCCTCATTTGTTTCTCAACTTGAATGTTGTTAGTGTATAGAAATGTTACTGATTTTTTAACACTGATGTTGTAACCTGAGACTTTACTAAAGTCGCTGCCTACCAGGTCTAGGAGTCTTTTGGTGGGATCTTGAGGGTATTCTAGATACAGAATGATATTGGCTATGAAGAGAGGTAATATGAATTTCTCTTTTTCTATTTGGATACATTTTATTTCTTTCTCTTACCTGATTGCCCTTGGTAAACATCCAGGACTGTGTTAAATAGGAGTGATAAGAATGGGCACCCTAGTCTTGTTTCAGTTCTTAGGCAGAATGATTTTAACTACTGTCAACTCAGTATGATGTTGGCTATGGGTTGTCATAGATTTATTTATAAGATGGGTTCCTTTGATGCCTAGATGGTTGAGAATTTTATCATTAAAATATGTTGAATTTTATCAAATTCTTTGTCTGCAACTATTAAGATGGTCATGTGGTCCTTGTGTCTAATTATTTTTTATACAGTGCATGATGTTTATTGATCTATATATGTTGAACCAAACTTGCAAAACCTGTGAATAAAGTCCCAGAGATCATGAAAAATGATTGTTTTGATGTTTTGTTGGGCGCAGTTTGCTGGTAATTTGTTGAGAATTTTTGCATCTAAGTTTATCAGAAATATCAAACTGTAGTTTTTTTCTTTGTTGTGTCTTTGTCAGCTTTTGGTATCAGAATGATATTGACTTTATGGAATGAGTTAAGGAGGAATCTTCCCTTAATTTTCTGAATAGTTTCAGTAGTAATAGTACTAACTCTTCCTTGAATGGTAGAATTACATGTGACTCCACCTTGTTCAGGGCTATTGTTATTGTTGTTGTTGGTAGGATTATTATTACTGATCTGATATCTTGAATCATTAATGGTCTGTTCAGAATTACTATTTTTTTCAGTTCAATCTTGGAAGGTTTTTGTGTTTCCAGAAATGTATCCATTTCCCCTAGATTTATCTAAGTTTGCATATGTATAGTTGCTCATAGTAGTCTTAGAATTGTTTGTATTTCTGTAGGGTCAGTTGTCATGTCATCTTTTCATTTTCGTTGTACTTATTTGAATTTTTTTCTCCCCCTTTTTTTGTTAATCTGGTCAATAGTCTGTCAATCTTGTTTATTCTTTCAAAAAACCAACTTGTATGAACTTTCAGACTTTCATTTCATTCTGCTCTGATTTTGGTTGTTTTCTTCGGCTAGTTTTAGGTTTAGTTTGTTCTTGCTTTTCTAGTTACCTTAGGTGAGATGTTAGGTTGTTTATTTGAGCTCTTTCTGTCCTCTTGATGTGAGTGTTTAATGCTATACATTTTTTTCTTAGCACTTTCTTTGCAGCATCGCAGAGATTTTGGCATATTTTGTCTCTATTTTAGTGTGTTTCAAACATTTTTTTTTTATTTCTGGCTTGATTTCATTGTTTACCCAAAAGTTATTCAGGAGCAAGTAGTTTAGTTTTCATGTACTTGTGTGATTGTGAGTGTTTTTCATGGTATTGATTTTTATTTTTATTCCACTGCGGTCAGAGAAGATGCTTGGTATGACTCATAAATTTGCTTTATGATCAAGAATGTGGTAGGTCTTAGAATGTGTCCAATGTACAGATGAGAAGAATGTGTATTATGTGGCAGTTGGGTGGAATATTCTGTAGATGTTTATTAGGTCCAACATCAAATATAAGTCCACAATTTTTTCATTAGTTTTCTGCCTCAGAGATCTGTCTAAAGCTATTAGTGACATCCCCACTTTATTGTATGGCTGAGTCTTCTTTTAGTTCAAATAGTAATTGTTTTAAAAATAAATCTGGGTGCTCCAATGTTGGGCACATATATATTTAGGATAGTCAAATCTTCTTGTTGAATGGAACCCTTTACCATTATGAAATGTCCTTGATTATCCTTCTTTTTACTGTTGCTGGTTTAAAGCTGTTTTATCGGATATAATTATAGCAACCCTTGCTCTTTTTTGTTTTCCGTTTAAATGGTAGATCTTTCTCATCTCTTAACCTTGAATCTATGCATGTTGTTAGAAGTGAGATGAGTCTCCTGAAGGCAGCAGACAGATGGATCTTTTTAAAATCCAAGTTTATACTTTATGTCCCATTGACATTCAAGGTTACTATTGATATGTGCAGTTTTGTTCCTGTTGTAGTTGTTAGTTAGTTGCTTTGTAATTTCAGTTTTGTGGTTACTTCACAGAATCTATGGTCTATGTTCTAATGTGTGCTTTTGTGTTCCATGTTTAGAACTCCCTTAAGTATTTCTCCTAAGGTTGGTCTGTTGGTGACAGATTTCCTTAGCAATTGCTTTTCTAGGAAAGGCATTATTTCCCCTTCATTTATGAAGCTTAGTTTGGTGGGGTAAGAAATTCTTGGCTGGCATTTCTTTTTTTAAGAACGTTTTTCAAGAATACAATGTTTTATCACTTACTATAGTCACCATGCTGTACAGTAGACCTCTTGAACTTATTTTTCCTATCTAACTGCAATTGTATTTGCTATGAGCAGCATTGCCTCAACCTCCCTCCTACTACCTAATCACCCTATATCTAGTTTCCTAGATCATAGAAGATCAACTTTTTTAGATTTCACATATGAGTAAGAGCATGCAGCGTTTGTGTATCTGTTCCTGACTTATTTACCTTCACATAATGCCCTCCAAACTCATCCATGTTGCCATAAATGACAGAATTTCATTCTTTTTTATGACTGAATTGTATTTAATTATGTATACATACTACATTTTCTTTCCATTCATCTGTTGAACACATGGATTGATTCCATAAGTGGGTATTGCAAATAGTGCTGCAGTAAACATGGGTGAGGAGCTATCTCTTCAACATATTAATTTCTTTTCTGTTGGTATATACCTAGTAGTGAGATCGTTAGATCATATAATAGTTCTATTTTGAATTTTTAAAGAACTCTTTCTGTTTTCCAGTGTCTTTACTAATTTACATTCCCACCAACAGTGTATAATGGTTTCCTTTTCTCTACATTCTCACCAATGCTTGCTATTTTTTGTTGCTGTTTTCGTTATTGTTTTATAACAGCCATTCTCACAAAAATAAAGTGATATCTCCCCATAATTTTAATTTTCATTTCCCTGATAACTAGTGAAATTTAGAATTTTTTAATGTATCTCTTGGTCATTTGTATGTCTTATTTTAAGAATGTCTATTCAGCCTTTTACCCATCTTTAAAATCAGGTTATTTATTTTTAGTTGAGTTTCTTCATATATTTTGGATATCAATACTTATCAGGCACATAGTTTGCAATTATTTTCTCCCATCTGCTGTTTGTTTCCTTTGCTGTACAGAATCTTTTTAGTTTGATGTAATTCATTTGTCTATTTTTGTTTCAGTTGTCTAGACCAATGTCATGGAGTGTTTTCCCTATGTTTTCTCTAGTAGTTTCAGATTTTCAAGTCCTATATTTAACTCCTTAATTCATTTAGGGTCTATTTTTGTTCATGGTAATTTGATTCTCCTGTGTGTGCATTTCTAGTTTCCCAGCACTATTTATTGAAGAGACTGTTATTTCCCCATTGTGTGTTCTTGGCAACTTTGTCGAAAATCAATTGACCATAAATACATGGATTTACTTCACAGCTCTTTATTCTGTTTCAATGGTCTATATGACTGTTTTTATGCTAGTATTATCCTACTTTGATTACTAGCTTTGTCATATAATTTAAGATGAGGAAGTGTAATGTCTTCTTCAATGTTATCTTTCTCAAGACTGCTTTAGCTATTCAGGGTTTTTTGTGATTCCATACAAATTTTTGGATTGTTTTTGTTATTTCTGTGAAGAGTATTACTGGTTTGTTTGTTTGTTTGTTTGTTTGTTTGAGTTGGAGTCTCACTCTGTCACTCAGACTGGAGTGCAGTGGCCGCTCCCGGCCACTGCAGCCTCGACCTGCTGGGCTCCGGCGATCTTTCCGCCTCAGCCTTCCAGGTAGCTGGAGCTACAGGCGTGCGCTACCACGCGCGCAGCTAATTTTTTATTTATTGTAGAGATGAGGTCTCACCAAGTTGCCCAGGCAGGTCTCGAACCTGCGGGCTCAGGCAATCCATTCACCTCGGCCTCCCAAAACTCTGGGATTACAGGCTGAACCACTGAGCCCGGCTATCACTGGTATTTCGAAAGGAACTGAATGTGTAATTCACTTAAAGTAATATAACCGATATTAATATTTTCAATCTATGAACACAGAATACCTTTCTATTTGTTGGTGCCTTCTTTGATTCTTTCATTGATGTCAAATGGTTTTTAGTGAAGAGATATTTCATGTCTTTTGTTAATTTAAGTATTTTATTTTTATGTAGCTATTGTAAATAAGATTGCTTTCTTATTTCTTTTTTAGATAGCTCACTATTAACATATATAAACACTACTGATTTGTTGTGTTGATTTTGTATTCTGCAATTTTACCATATTTGTTTATCAGTTTTTGCAAGTTTCTGGCAGAGACTTTAGAGTTTTATATACATAAGATTCTTTTGTTTTTATGCAGGGATAATTTGGCTCCTTTTTTTCCATTTTTATTACTTTTATTTCTTTACCTTGCCTAATTGCTCTTGCTAGGACTTCTAGTACTATATTGAATAGAAGTGGCAAAAGTTGGTCTCTTAGTTTTGGTCCAGATCTTAGAGGAAAAGTTTTCAACTTTTCCCTATTGAGTATGATGTTAGCTGTAGGCTTGTCATATATGACCATTATTGTGTTGAGGTAAATTTTCTTCTGTACCTAATTTTTGAGAGCTTTTTGAAAGTTGTCAAATTTTGTCAAATGATTTTTCTGCATCTATTCAAATGATCACATGCTTTTGGTCTTCATTCTGTTAATGTGTTTATTATATTTATTAATTTGTATTGAACTATGCTTCTACCTCTGGGATAAATTCCTTTCATCATGGTAAATAATCTTCTAAGCTGTTGTTGAATTCAGTTTGCTAATATTTTGTTGAGAATTTTTACATTTATGTTTATCAAGGATATTGGCAGTAGTTTACTTTTTTGTGTGTGTTAGTGTGTGGTTTTAGTATTGGGGTAATGATGGTCTCTAAGAATGATTTGAAGGTATTCCCGCCTCTTTAACTTTTGAAAGAGTGTGAGAGTAATTGATTTTCATTCTTCTTTAAATGTTTGGTAAAATTTAGCAGTCATGTCATCAGGTCCTAAGCATTTCTTCAATGAGAATATTTTTATTATTACTGCTTTGATCTCATTGCTTATTATTGATGTGTTAAGATTTTCTGTTTCTTCTTAATTTGATCCTGGTAACTTATTTGTGTCTAGGAATTTATTTATTTCTTCTAGGTTAATTTTTTGGTGTGTCATTGTTCATAATATTCTCTCACAATACTTCTTATTTCTGTGGCATCAGTTGTAATGTCTCCTTTTTCGTCTCTGATTGTTTTTATTTGAATCTTCTTTTTCCTTTGTCTAGCTAAAGGTTGTCAATTTTGTTTATCTTTTTAAAAACCAAATTTTCACTTTGTTGACCTAGTGTATTGTTTTTCTAGTCAATGTTTCATTCACTTCTGCTATAATCTGAATTATTCCCTTCTGTCTAGCTTTCGAGTTAGTTTGCTCTTGTTTTTCTAGTTCCTTGAATTGCAATGGTAGGATGTTTATTTGAGATATTTCTTCTTTTTTCATGTAGATGTTTTTGTTATAAAAGTCCTTCCTAGAACTACTTTTGCTGTGTTCCACAGGTTTTGGTATGCAGTGTTTACTTTCATTTGTCTCAATTTTTTTTAAATTTCTGCTTTAATATCTTTATTGACCCATTGATTGTTCAGGAGCATGTTGCTTCATTTCCATTTGTGAATTTTCCAAAGTTTCTCCTGTTACTGATTTCTAGTTTTATACCATTGTTGTCTGAAAAGATGCTTGATATGATTCCAATCTTCTTAAGTTTGTTAAGACTTATTTTGTGGCCTAACAGAATATCTATCCTGGAGAATGTTCTATTTGCAATTGAAAATGTTGTTTATTCTGCAGTTGTTGAGTGGAAAGTCCTGTATATTTCTCATAGGTCCATTAGGTCCAGAGAGACATTTAAACTTGCTTTTCTGTTGATTTTTTGTCTGAATGATCTGTCCATTACAAAAAGTGGGATATTGAAGTCTTCTACTATTTTTGTATTGCAATCCATCTCTCCCATTAGAACTATTAATTTTTAAATACATTTAGGTCTTCCAGTGTTGGCTTCATATATGTTTAAAATTGTTCTATAATTTTGCTGAATTTACCTCATTATTACATAATGACCTTCTTTATCTTTTTATACTGTTTGACTTAATGCCTATTTTATCTAAGTATAGATAATTCTCTCTTTTGGTTCTCATATGCATGAAATATCTTTGGCCAACCTTTAACTTTCGGTTTATGTATCTCCTTACAGATAAATTGAGTCTCTTGTAAGCAGCATATTGAAAGGTCTTGTTCTTTTTTTAATTCATTTAGCCACTCCATTTCTTTTGATTAGGTAAGGACTTACTATTGCCACTTTGTTAATTGTTTTCTTGTTTTTTTGTAGATCCTTTAGTCCTCTCTTACTATCTTTTATTGTGATTTAATGATTTTCTCAAGTAGTATGTTTTAATTCCTTCCTTTTTGTTTTTAGTGTATCTATTATAGAATGTTGATTTGTGGTTATGAGGCTTACAAAAATCATTGTATGTTTATAACAGGTATTTTTGCTGATAACAATAACAACTTAACTTTTATTTCACACCAAAAATTATGCTTTAACTCTACTCCCTTCCCATGTGTTGAATTTTGATATCACAACTTACATATTTTTATATTGCATACTCCTCAACAAATTATTATGGCTGCTATTTTTGAAAGTTTGTCAATTTATCTTTATACTAAATATATAAATGATTTATACACCACAATTGCAGTATTAGGGTATTTTGAATTTGACTATGTACTTACTTTTACTAGTGAGTTTTATATTTTCAGATGTTTTGTGCTACTCAGCATTTTTCTTCAGTTTGTAGAACTCCCTTTAACATTTCTTGTAAGACAGGTCTGTGGTGATAAATCTCTCAGCCTTTATTTTTCTAGTAGTCTCTATCTCTTCTTCATTTCTGAAGGAAAGCATTGCTGGACATAGCATCATTATTGGTAGGGTTTTTTTTTCACACAATTCTTTGAATATTACCCTACTCACTCCTGGTCTGTAATATTTTTGTTAAAAAGTCAATGCTAAACATACTGAAATTCACTTATATGTTATTTGCTTCTTTTTTCTTACTGCTTTTGGGATCCTCTCTTTGCCTTTGATGATATTCATGGGGTAGTCATAATTGAATTGAATCTTTTTAAAGACTTTTGACATTTCTGAAACTGGATATTTATATTTCCCCAGGTTTGGAACATTTTTTGCTGTTTTTTTAAACAAGCTTTCTATCCTTTTATCATTCTCTGTTCCATCTTCAACACCAATGACTTGTACATTTGCTCTTTTGATGCTATCTCACAAATCCTACAAGCATTTCCTCTCATTCTCTTTTCCCTTTTCTCCTCTGACTGTATATTTTCAAATAACCTGTCTTTCTGTTCAAATAGTCTTTCTTCTGTTAAATCAATTCTGCTGATAATGTTCTATTGCCCTTTTCAATTTATTTATTGTATTTTAAAGTACCAAGATTTCTGTTGTTGTTGTTGTTGTTATTATTATTATTATTATTATTTCAATCATTTTGGTACAATTTTTATTTTTGTCACTTGTTTTCCTTATCTTATTAAATTATTTCTCTGTAATTTCTTGAAGTTTATTCGCTTTCTTAAAACAGCTATTTTGAATTCTTTTTCAGAGAGTTCATACATCTTAACCTCTTTAGGGTCAGGGACAGGCATCTTATTTTGTCCATCTGGTGACATCAGATTTCCACGATTGTTCTTCTGGTAATGAACTGATGAACATAGCCCTGCACATTGAAAAGGTAGGTACTTATTCTAGTCATCACAGCATGACTTTGTCTGGGAATATTCTTTAACAGTAAACCTGTCTTGAGATTCTGGGATGGTTGTCTAGTGTGGTCCCTAAACCTGTCTTCACTGTAGTTATTGTAGAGCTAGGGGGCGCACTAAGCTTAGGACCATTGTACCCAGTGCAACACTGGTCTAAAATCTCATGACTTCTGAGGCTAGTGCAATGCCAGGTTAGAATTCCATGACTGCTGAGGCAGCACAACATTACAGTGCACTGGAAGTTCAAGGCCATTGAAACTGCACGTAGTTGTGAGTTACTCAGAGCCCAAGGCTGCTATAGTCAATCAGTGGTGATTCAAGCCCATCTCAAGTCCATCTTACAAATGACTGTGGGTTCTTGTCTGGCACTGAGTCAAATCTAGAGGCTCAGTTCACAGATACTGGTCAGAAAGTGTGCCTGATACTTGGTTTTGCTGAAGCAGGCCCAGTTTAGGGTCCAAGGAAAAGTCCAATGCTTACTTCTCAACTTTCCCCTAAGCAGTCAATATCTCTCTGTACTGGTTCCTGAGATTTGGATAGGGATAACATTGGTAATGTAAAATTTTCTTTCCTACCTTCTTCCATGTATCTTTTCTTATTATTATGCCAAAACCAGTTACAATGATCTCTCACCTTGTTTTCTTAGGTCTTGTGAAGGTACTTTCATGCATGAATAGTTGTTCAAATTGAGGTTTCTGCACTGGAGAATCTTATTCCACTATCTTAATTCATCCTCCTCCCAGATTAAAAAAAAAAAAAGGAGCATCCTTTTTTAAGACATTAGAGAAAGCAAAGTGCATAAGAACACAATAAAATGACTTCCCATTTATAAGTTCATAGCATGTTTTAACTCTGGCTGAAAACTTTTCATAAATTAGGTCATTCAGGTTAGCCAACAATCAGAAAAGTCACATAATAAGAGGATAATTATCACTCTCCTTGAGTTAGAAAACTGGAACACAGATTGACATTCATAATTCAGAAGTCATGCATCTTATCAATGGCCTAATTAATGTTCCCAGAACTTGAATAAAAGTCAATCTCATTCCAAGATAAGCAGTCTTAGGGTCTATGGTAGATAGGATTGCATTGAACTGTGAGTTATATAAGATTTTTTTGGTAAGGATCTTTGGATGATATATTGTATCGACAACTTGATTCTTTCCCCCAAGAAGATTTAGAGTAAATAAGAAACAAGATATGCACATAATTATTCAGCTATAGTCACCAAAATAACTACAACATGTAAAATACACTATTAACAGCTCTAAAATATATAAAAGTTGAAAAGATGAATAAAACTTGTCACCAGACAATGAGGGGTTTATTATCTAGTATCAAAGGGAGATACAGACAGACTCAAGATGGTCAGATTAATTCCATTAGGGTGAATAAAGAAAGGCATTGTGTAGGATGAAAGGTTTAAACTGAGAGTTCTAAGATGGGCATAGTTTTTCAAATGAAGATTTTCAAATGTTAGTTTTTTATGTGGAAGATGATACTTGACCACAGACTTAAAAAAAAAAAAAGACAGCAAGGGCATAAACTGGGGGGGGGGGGGGGGGGGGGGGGAATAGCAAAGAGCATACAAAAAATATTTTGGTAAAAAAAATTTTTTTTAGGTGTTAAATTTTTGTTGGGATAAATTAATTAAGTTTT
>CAUYQG010277969.1:0-17068 GCA_963574415.1 Tarsius wallacei
ACCTTGGCATCTTCCTAACCAAAGAAGTGAAAGACCTTTACAATGAGAACTATAAAACACTGCTCAAAGAAATCCAAGAAGACACAAACAAATGGAAAAATATTCCATGCTCATGGATAGGAAGAATCAACATTGTTAAAATGTCCATCCTACCAAAGGCAATCTACAGATTTAACACAACCCATTAAGTTACCAACATCATTCTTCTCAGACCTGGAAATGACAATACAGAAATTCATATGGAAATATAAATGACCACGAATAGCCAAAACAATCCTTAGCAAAAGAAACAAAGTAGGAGGTATCACACTTCCAGACTTCAGACTTTTTTATAAGCCTACAGTAATCAAAACAGCCTGGTATTGGTACAAAAACAGGCATGTAGACCAATGGAGCAGCATAGAGATTCCGGAAGCAAAGTCTCAATTTCTCAACCAATTCTTCTTTGACAACGCCTCCAACAACAACCACTGGGGAGAGAAGAACCTATTCAGTAAATGGTGCTGGGAAAACTGGCTGATCACAAGCAGAAGATTGAAACAGGACTCCTACCCATCACCATACACAAAAATTAACTCTAAATGGTTCAAAGACCTAAACATAAAACCTCAAAGTATAAGAATCTTGGAAAACACAGGAGACACCCTTATGAAAATTGGAACTGGCAACCAATCCCTGATCAGAACCCTAAGAGCTCATACCATAAGAAATAAGATAGACAAGTGGGACCTCATCAAACTGACGAGCTTCTGCAAAGCAAAAGAAACCATCAAAAGGGCAGGGAGACAGCCTAAAGAATGGAAAAAAAAATATTTGCCAACTATATATCTGACCAAGGCCTAACATCTAGGATCGACAAGGAACTCAAACATGCCAAAAGGAAAGAAGCAAACAGCCCCATTAAAAAGTGGGCAAAAGACATGAATAGACACCTCTCAAAAGAAGATATACGGGCAGCCAACAGACACACGAAAAAGTGTTCAGCCTCACTCATCATCAGAGAGATGCAAATCAAAACCACATTGAAATACTACCTAACCCCAGTAAGAATGGCCATCATTAATAAAACAGATAACAACAGATGCTGGCGAGGATGTGGAAATAAAGGAATGCTTCTGCACTGCTGGTGGGAATGCAAACTAGTGCAACCTCTTTGGAAGACAGTGTGGTGATTTTTGAAAAAACTAGACATTGATCTTCCATATGACCCAGCAATTCCCCTACTGGGAATACACCCGGAAGAACTCAAATCATTCTACAAAAAAGATACCCGCGCATGCATGTTTGTTGCAGCTCTGTTCACAATAGCAAAAACATGGAACCAATTATGCTGCCCATCGAAGCTGAACTGGATCAAAAAAATGTGGTACATATACACAATGGAATATTATGCAGGCATAAAGAAGGATAAACATACAGACTTCGCAGCAACTTGGATGGATTTAGAGTCGATCATACTTACTGATCTATCCCAGAAACAAAGAACAGAGTACCATATGTTCTCACTCATAAGCGGACCTTGAACAATTATCATAATACTATAAGAAAGGGATTGGCAATGGGAAACTGCCAGGGGAGGGAGGGTAGAATTGGCAGTTGAGGGAAACTGCTACGGGAGGGAAGGGCACACCTCATCAACAAGGGTACCTGCATAATCAATGTTTGCATACCTAACTCTGACTTGTACCCCACATCTTTAAAATTTGAAAATTTTTTTTTAAATTAATAAATAATTTTTTTTTTTTTTTTTTTTTTTGAGTTGGAGTCTCACTGTCGCCCAGACTGGAGTGCAGTGGCCACTCCCGGCCACGCAACCTCGACCTGCTGGGCTCCGGCGATCCTTCCGCCTCAGCCTTCCAAGTAGCTGGAATTACAGGCACGCGCTACCATGCCCGGCTAATTTTTTATTTATTGTAAAGATGAGGTCTCGCCAAGTTGCCCAGGTGGGTCTCGAACCCACGGGCTCAGGCAATCCACTCACCTCAGCCTCCCAAAGGCGCAGGATTACAGGCTGAGCCACCGAGCCCGGCTAATAAATAAAATTTTAAAATAAAATAAAAACATGCATTAAACCACATTCTCTTCTTCAGCAGTACTACTAGATGTTTTCCATAACATCATTATAAAATTACCCATAGCACCATTTATTTGTCTACTAAATATTTGCTGAGTACCCATTATGTGCCAGCCTCTGCACAGGTACTGGGGATACAGTTGTTACAGACAAAAACTCTGCACTCATAGTGAATGGTCCAGCAAAGACTAAACATTAAAAATATATTAAAATATAATAAATATAGTTTTAAAAGTATGAAAACATATACTGAGAATCAAGTCCAATGGGGGATAAAGGGGCCTAGGAAATTTTCAAGGTTTCTATAAAGTGTAGCTTGTCACCAGCCCAGGAATATTCCACTGACTACCCTATAAAGGCTTAAGTCTGATTTGTTGATGAATTCTAGGACTTACAGTTCCCACAACAGACCATGGTCTCACCCACATGTGTTTATGTATATAGTCTCTTATGTTTAAATGGCAGAACCTCTTACCCTTGACATATTCTTTGTAGTCACTTTTGCAGAGGTCAAGTCCACCAGGCTACATTGTGGGCTCCTGTTTCATGTCAACACTCAAAGAAATGCTCCTCTACCACCACTAGTTTATTTTCCCTCAACTGGAGGCCAACTTTTTTGAGTACATTTTTACTTTCATTCATCTGTTTCCTTACACAAGCCCTAGGACATTACCTGGCACATAAGTGGTATTTTATAAACATAGGTCGAAAGCAAGAAAGAGCAGCATATCCTTTAAGTGTCTTGCTTAAAGTTTTATTGGTTTCTACCTCGAATCCACAATATCAACATGTATATAATATTTGCATACACACACATTTATAAAGCATAATAGCTTAACACACAATTGGCAATATATTTCAGTTAACACCTGAGGTTCTACTCCTTTAAGGAAAACTCTCCCAAACCAAGTTGTTCCCTTCTGCTCTCCACCACAACAGTTAGCAACTCAAATTTCTGTGACCAAGTGTGGGGGTTTCCCCCCCATCACCAAGCAGCAGACACCAACTAGGTGTCCTCAATTCAATTCCAACAATATCTACCTGGAGATAGTGTCAGATCCCACAGGATAAGGGTTCAGTCCCACAAGACGGTCCCCCACCCCAGATGCTAGTTGCATGTCCAGGTCTCTGAAACTTCTGACCAAAGGACTTCAAGTTGGGGTTCCCTTGACCCTCTCCTTGGATTTAATTTGCAGGAGCAGCTCACAGAACTCAGGGAAACACTTGTTTGCCAGTTTAGTATAAAGGATATCGCAAAGGATACAGATGAAGAGACGCATACGGAGACATATGGGGAAGAGGCATGGAGCTTCCACACCCTCCCCAGGTGAGCCACCCTCCAGGAACCTCCACATATCCAGATATCCAGATGCTCTCCAAAACCAGTTCTTTTTGTTTTTGGGTTTTTTTTTTGAGTTGTTGTCTCACCATGTTGTGCAGGCTGGAGGACAGTGGCATGATCACAGCCACTGTAGCCTTAAATTTCTAGGCTCAGGCGATCCTTCCACCTCAGTCTCCCAAGTAGCTGGGACTACAGGCATGTGCCATCACACTCAGCTAATTTTTTTATTTTTGTAGGGACGAGGTCTCACCACGTTGATTAGGCTGATCTCGAACTCTTAGGCTTACACAGTTGTCTCACCTCAGCCTTCCAAAGTGCTAGGATTACAGACTTGAGCAATCACCTGGGTATTTATGAAAGCTTCATGCCCTTAGCATTTCTTCTGCCCAGTATATAGGGCAGGACCCACTTGGGGGGTGTCTGAAGACCCACAATTGGAAATGTAGCAGAGATCAGAGTCCTGCCTTGGGGCAGATGAAAGGAAGGCATGAGAAAGTCTAAGAGATTGTTTCTGAGGCCTGTCCCTGAGGCCTAACACACCCAACGCTGTAACAAAGACTGTAACAAGAACTATGGGAGTTGTGACCCATGAATCACCAGGGAAAACCACTATATTTCATACCACCACACCTATATAACTGGCTTATGAGAGCCTATTGCTAGTCTCCTGTTCACCTAAGTAAAACAGGTACTAATTCATAATACTGATTTTTTTTTTCCCATCTCTCCACAAAAACACATTAGGTTACTAACCATAATGAACTATTTTCTGATGGCTTTATTTTTGCTTAACAATTAATTCTAATTTGAAACCTTGGTCTTTATTCATATACATGGTATCTGAGTCTTTCATTTTTCTCAAGAAGGAACTTTTGGTATACAACTTTTTTTAAAAAAAATACTAAATTACAAAAGAAATGAAGCATGACACAGTCTTATCTCATATGACTGTGCTCTTTAAATGCTGACTCCCTATATGATGCAATTACACAGTATTTTAGATAATTATTCATACAACTCTTAATAGCAAATAAAACACTCTTATTTTAACATTTTTAAAAAGTAAAAATCCTCAAAATAGTTAACAGCATTTAACCAATCCCAAGAGTATTGAGACTGAGAATCTTACTGATTTGCCAAATATCAAAGTAACTAAAGTTAGGTACAAAGTTTGCTTCTAGAATTTGAATGCAATGCAAAAACATGATGAACATCAACTATAAGAGTGAAATCTTATTGTGTTTAGGAGTAACACAATTCAACATATTCTTCTGCAGAGAGGTCTCACTTAATCCATTGCAAACCTCAACCTCAGATTAATACATTTTTTTTCATTAAGCAACTACAAGACAAAATCCTAAAAACTAAACAAGGTAAAATACTATCCCTGCCAAAAAAGTTTATGATCTGGTAACTAAATGCTCTCTTACAAGCAATGACTTAAAACACATTCATTCAGTCATCAAACATTTATTGAAAGCCTATTACAAATCAGGTTCTGCTCTAGAGGCTGCAGATAAAATAAGACATTCCAATATAAAAGAAAAGACATGTAGATAAGAAAAAGGCAATGACGTACTATAATTCCTAAAGCATAATATAAGGGCTAGCACATGGAGGCACAAAAAAGAAAGTGCTTAATTGGGAGAGGAGAATATCATAAATAGCTTTATAGAGGAGGCAATGCTTGAGCTGAGTCTCAAAATATAAACTGTAAATTTTTAAAAAGACAGTGAACATGAAAAAACAACATAGCCCAAGAGCATAAACAAAACATAGAACCAGCATAGCACATTCAGAAAACTGTTATGGCTGGGTGTGGTGTCTCATATCTGTAATCCGAGCACTTCGGGAGGCAGAGGTGAGAGGACTGCCTGAGTTCAGGGATTCAAGACCAGCCTGGGCAACTTGGTGAGACCTTGTCTCTACAGTAAATCAAAAAATTAGCCAGGCATGGTGGCTCATGCCTGTAGTTCCAGCTACTAGGAAGGCTGAGGCAGAAGGATCACCTGAGCCCAGGCAAGGCAAGGCTGTGGTAGCTGTGATCCTGCGACTGCACTCCAACCTGAGCAACAGAGTGAGACTTCTACTCAAAAAAACAAAACAAAACAAAACAAAAAAACAACTTATTAGCTGAAGGGTAGCAAACAGGGTTCAAAGAAATGCATCAGAAGAAAGGAGAACTGTGGAGAAAAGACAGCCTGCAGATAGCCTTATGTAACATACTGAAAAGTTTGGACTTTACTATAGGCAATTAGGAAACCAAAGGGTTTTTAACTGGAAAAGAAAAATGATCTGACCTGAATTTTGAAATGTCACTCTAATTTCAATGTGGAGAATGGACTAAGGGAAGAAAGACAAATTAAGAGGTTGTAACATGAGAAAGACAACAAGAATTGCAGCAAAAAGGCATACATACAGAAGATATTAGCAATATTAAATCTAAAGAATTTTGTCACAATAGGCACAAAATAAAAGCACAATATTTAGAAATAAATGAATGAGCCAGGTACGGTGGCTCATGCCTATAATCCCAGCACTTTGGGAGGCGGAGGCAAGAGGATTGCCTAAGCCCAAGGGTTCAAGACCAGCCTGGGCAACTTGGTGAGACCTTGTCTCTGCAATAAATTTAAAAAAAATTAGCTGGGCGTGGTGGTGCATGTCTATAGTTTCAGCTACTCAGGAGGCTGAGGTGGAAGGATCACCTGAGCCCAGCAGGACAAGGCTGTGGCGGCCGTGAGCTGGCCGTGAACATACTACTGCACTAAAGTCTGGGCAACAGTGAGACTCCGAATCAAAAAAAAGAATTAAAAAAAAAAAGAAATGGATGAATAATTGATTGACTGATTAGACGCAAGACATGAGATAGTAGGGCTCAGGAGTCTAGGCTTGCCTGACTGAACAGAGGATGGTGCTCTTCACTGAGAGCAAACATTATGTCCAGGAAAAAGACCATGAACTTAGCAGGTCAATATAACTTTAATGTGCCCAAAGAGAGCACAGATGCAAGTGTTTACTGGTCAAAGGAGTTTGAAATACAGGGGCAAGTTCTTAAAGGGAGATGATCTGGAAACTGTCAATACAAGGATGATAGTCAAATGTTCCACCAGAAACAGGTGAGGTCACCTGGAGAAAACGTGGAACAAGTAGAGAAAGGCTGAGGGCACTGTCCTGAGACTATCAACATGTAAGGAACAGACGATGAAGAGTGCAGGAAGAGAAAGAAGGCTGAGACTATATAGTCCAGGAGAAAAGAAGAGAATCGAGAGAGTAGTTTGAAAGGAAACTTGAAGGTAACAGGCAGTAGCATCAAATTCCACAGATAAGAAAAATTTAAAACTGAAAAGAATAACTGGTCTTGATAATTTAAGAATTTAGTCACCTTTGCATGAGCAGTTTCAGAAGACAAAAATGAGGCACAGAAAAACCTGATTACAGCAAGAATGAAAAAGAAATGGAGTTAGAAAACATAACCTATTCTTTCAAAGACAAGAAAGAAAAGGGCAGTAACTCAAGGGAATATAGAGGCAATTGTTCTTTGGTTTGTTTGGTTGGGTTTTTTAAAACTTGTACCCTGGGGTCTCATTATGTTGCCCAGGCTGGTCACAAACTCCAGGGCTCATGCGATCCTCTTGCCTCAGTCCCCCAAAGTGCTGGAATTACAGTTGTGAGCCACTGCACCCAGCTGAAAGGCACAAATTTAAATAATGTTTTGTATACACCTGTAAGCACCTGCCATATCTGCTCCATTATCATATCCCCAGCCATGAGCACTTGTCATGTCAATATCATCTTTTCCCAACATATTCATAATTTCATAAACAAGATCATATCCAGTCTTTTGTTCCAATAAAGACAATAAATCTTAAAAAAAAAAACAAAAAAACTTGTACCCTCTTTACTGCAGGAAAAGAGATCAAAGGGAAATTTTTTTAAATGGTGGAAACAATATTTAGAACAAGATCCCAACAGACATAAGATCAAGGTGGGCTTCCAGTCCCATTATTAGATATCTAGCACATTAAAATGCTAGATAGAAAAACAAGATTTACAGCTGAGTCAAGAAGTAGGTGGTACCTTGATAGCACATTGCTCAATACTCTGGTTCTGTTAATACTGAAGACTAGGCCTACAGTAGCCAGACTAATTGCAGAATCCACTTACCAAGCTAAATCAGGCTTAGCTGAACCTACAGAGTGTGGGAATCATGTCTGCAGCTGAATGGAGCTAGAAGTAGGGACAAGGTCTTACTAAATGTTATGAACAAACTCAACCAGCAAGAGCATGGAAAACTTAAATAATACAAATGATATCAAAAACATAAGTATAATGAAAATGTCTACAATGAAAGATTCATTTTTAAAATTATCAGCATCCAGCACAGAGCCTAGCGCATAATAGATATTAGTGCATACAAATGAATGATGTCCTGGGGCTGGCTCAGGCTGCTATCCTAAGAGACAGGAATACTTATGGAAAATAGGTTGTATAGGATCTCCACAACCTCAGCATGAAACTATCCTTTCTATGTAACCAGAGGGTAGAAAGGTCTAACTGTTCTTGCAAAGACAAAAGAAGACAACATGACTGTGAGAGCCCTGAGAACAGCCTCGGCAACATAGCGAGACTTCATCTCTATTAAAAAATCCAAAAAAATTAGCCAAGCATGGTGGCATACATCTATAGTCCCAGCAACTTAGGAGGCTGAGGAGGATGGATCGCCTGAGTCTAAGAGGTCGAGGCTGCAGTGAGTCTGATAATGCCACTGCACTCCAGCCTGGACGATAGAGTGAGAAAAAATAATTATTATTATCATATCTTAACCTCTTACCTTAACAACTATAAGACAGGTATATGTATTTCCATTTCACAAAAGAAACAGGTTTAGAGAAGTTAAGTAACTTGTACAAGTTCATACAGGGTGTAAGGGACCAGGAACAGTAAACCTAAGTCATTGGTATTCAACATGGTGGAAGGTGATAATAGTTGTAGAAGCAGAAGCAGTTAACACCTTTTTTTTCTTCTTTTTGAATGGGCATCTCACTCTGTCGCCCAGGCTGGAGTGCAGTGACACGTTCACGGCCACCAGAGCTTCGACCTGCTGGGCTCAGGTGATCCTTCCACCTCAGCCTTCCAAGTAGCTGGAACCACAGGAACGTGCCACCACGCCCAGTTAATTTTTCGACTTATTGTAGAGGTGAGATCTTGCCAAGCTGCCCAGGCTGATCTGCGATTCTCTCAGCCTCAGCCTCCTAAAGTATTGGGATTATAGGCGTGAGCCACCACAACTGTCATAGCTAACACTTTCATAGCTCTTACTATGTGTTAGGCAATGTGCTAAGGATTTTACATAAATTAACTCATCTAATCTTCACAGTAAATGAAGTAAATACAATCTTATTTTGCAAATGAAGAAACTAACTACAGAAGGGTTAAGTAATTTGCACAGGGTCACACAACTGTGGGGCTCAGACTGAAATGTAACCATTACCTTATATGACCTCTCTCCAACTCATTTTCTTAAGCTAATACTCAATATACCTGTGTTTTCCAAACTGCAGATCATGACATCAATTTCTTGGTTTATGAAAAACAGATCTTGTCAGTAAAAGTAAACAACAGAATAGAATGAACTACCCCCATTCTTTTCCCAGTGCCTTCACTAGTGCTGGCCAAGATGGCTGAGATAGCAATCTATAGGAGATAAGAAACTGCAAGATCAGCATATGTAATAGTTGCATTTAATTTTATAATGGGTAGGAGAGGGAACAATCAAATTTAACAGCATAGGTCAGGGGTATGGTGGCTCATATCCTGTAAACCCAGCACTTTGGGAGGCTGAGGCAGAAAGACTGCTAGAGCCCAGGTATTTGAGACCAACCTAAAGAACATAGGTAGAACTCATCTCAACAACAACAAAAAAATCAAAATAATTAGCCAGGTATGGCAGTGTACACCTATAGTCCCAGCTATTCAGGAAGCTAAGGCAGAAGGAATGCCTACCTGAGCCTAAGAGGTCAAGGCTGCAGTGAGCTGTGATCATACTACTGCACTCCAACCTGGGTGACAGAGTTAGATCCCAGCTCCAGAGGACCAAAAAAAAAAAAAAAAAAGCAAGGAATAGAGTTTCAATGCAGACTACTGAGAAACACTATTTATTTTAAAACTTCTGGGCCAGGTGTGTGGCACATGCCTATAGTCCCAGCTACTCAGGAGTCTGAGGTGGGAGGATCCCTTGAGCCCAGGAGTTCAAGTCCAGCATGGGCAATATTGTGAGACCCTGTCTCTGAAAAAAAAAAAATGAAAAGAGAAGCTTCTTCCTATAATTCTACCACTCTAACACAACCATTCTCATTACTTTATACATCCTTCTAAATTTCATCTATACACACACAGTCAGCTATGGTTACTACCATAACAATTTAATGTTCTACTTTATTTTTTATTTTTTATTTTTTGAGTCAGAGTCTCACTCTGTTGCCCAGGCTACAGTGCAGTGGCACACTCACAGCCACCGCAGCTTCAACCTACTGGGCTCAGGCGAACCTTCTGCCTCAGCCTTCCAAGTAGCTGGAACTACAGGCGTGCACCACCACACCTGGCTAATTTTTTAATATATTGTAGAGACAAGGTCTCACCATGATGCCCAGGCTGGTCTCAAATCTGTGAGCTCAGGCAATCCTCTCGCATTCACCTCCCTAAGTGCTGGGATTACAGGCGTGAGACACTGCACCCTGCCTAATGTTCTACTTTCAAAATATCATTATGGGGGATAGGACTGGCAGTAGTGGGAAACTGCCAAGGGAGGGAGGGGCACACCTCATCAACAAGGGTCCCTGCATAATGAACATATATATACTTACTCTGAACTGTACCCCACATCTTTAAAATTAAAAATTAAAAAAAAACACAAAATAAGCTGGGCTAGGTGGTTTAGCCTGTAATCCCGCGCTTTGGGAGGCTGAGGTGAGTGGATTGCCTGAGCCCGTGGGTTCAAGACCCGCCTGGGCAACTTGGTGAGACCTCATCTCTGCAAGAAATCAAAAATTAGCCAGACATTGTAGCTGTGCCTGTAGTTCCAGCTACTTGGAAGGCTGAGGCGGAAGGATTGCCAGAGCCCAGCAGGTGAAGGCTGCAGTGGCCGGGAGCGGCAACTGCACTTCAGTCTGGGCAACCAAGTGAGACTCCAACTCAAAAAAAAAAAAACCCACAAAATATTATCTTAGAAATATTTCCCATAGTCCTATAGCTATGTTTATTATCTTAAGGGCTACAATATATTACAATGAATTAGTGTGCTATCATTTAGCCACAGATCACTAGACCAAAATTTGTTAACACTTTTATAAACTTCAGTAAACCACTTTTAGAGTTACCCTGACAAAATGAATACAGAGGAGGTAAGAGTGAAGAGATATGTTCCATGATGAAAAACTAAAGCATTTGCAAATGTTTCAGCCTAGCAAAACCAAGAAAATACAATATTGCTGTCAAATAGTTTGAGGTGTGATATGTAGGGTAAAAATAGTTTAAGTTGTGATAGAGGGGCAGAATTAGAATCAATCAATGAAAACAAGAAAGAGTTGGGCACAGTGGCTCACACCTGTAATCCCAATACTTGGGGAGGCAGAAGTGAGAGGATTGCCTGAGTCCAAAGATTCGAGACCAGTCTCCACAACTTGGCAAGACCTCGTCTCTATAATAAATCAAAAACTTAGCCAGGTGTGCTGGCGAGCGCCTGGAGTTCAGCTACTTAAAAAGCTGAGGTGGAATAATGGCCTGAGTCTAGCAAGTCGAGGCTGCGATGGCCGTGAGTGTGCCACTGCACTACAGCCTGGGAGACAGAAAGAGACTCCAACTCAAAAAAAAAAAAAAAAAAAAGAACATAACAGAAAGGCAGTTTTCTACCCAAAATAAAGAAAATCTTTCAAACTGTCAAAATTATTCAGCAAAGTAAACTACTAAACTGTCCATCTCTGAAAGCATTCAAAAATAAGCTAGATAATCACTTGCTAGAGATAGTGTGGACTCTTACGATGGATGAGGTAAAACTAGATAATCTCTCAGGTTTCGCCAGACCCAATGGCTTAAGCCTGTAATCCCAACACTCTAAGAGGGTGAGGAGAGAAGACTGCATGAGCTCGGGTTCAAGACCAGCCTGGACAACTTGGTGAGACCTCGTCTCTACAATAAATCAAAAAATAAACCAGGTGTGGTAGTGCACGCCTATGGTTCCAACTACTTGGAAGGCCAAGGCGGAAGGCTCCCCTGAGCCCAGCAAGTCGAGGCTGCGGTGGCCGTGAGCGTGCCACTGCCCTCCAGGCTAGGTGACAGAGTGAGACTCCGAATCAAAAAAAAAAAAAAATCTCTCAGGTTCAAATATTTATTTATTTATTTATTTATTGTTATTGCTGTTTTTTTGAGTTGGAGTCTCACTCTGTCGCCCAGGCTGGAGTGCACTGGCACACTCACCACCACCCCAGTGTTGCCCTGCTGGGCTTCGACAATCCTTCCACCTCAGTCTTCCAAGTTGCTGGAACTACAGGCGCACGCTACCACGCCCGGCTAATGTTTTGATTTTTACTGTAGAGACTCAGTCTCGCCACATTGCCCAGACTGGTCTCGAACCTGCGAGCTCAGGCAATCCACTTGCCTAGGCCTTCCAAAGTGCTGGGATTACAGGCTGAGCCACCGAGCCCAGCCTCAAATATTTATTAATGGCCGGACGCCTATTAGTGGCTCAAACCTATAATCTCAACACTTTGGGAGGTCGAGGTGAGAGGACTGCCTGAGCCTGTGGGTTTGAGACCATCCTGGGCAACTTGGTAAGACCTCATCTCCACAATAAATCTAGAGATTTGCCGGGCATGGTGGCACATGCCTGTAGTTCCCACTACTTAGAAGGCTGAAGAGAAAGAATCACCTGAGCCCAGCAGGTCAAGGTTGTGGTGACTGTGAGCGTGCCACTGCACTCCAGCCTGGGTGACAGAATGAGATTCTAACTCAAAAAAAAAATTATGAATAACCTGCAATAATCCTGGCAATATAACAGATATATAAAAGTAGACAAGACAGATATGGCCCCTATGCTTTTTACACTTACAGCCTAGTGTAAATGATCAGAAAAAGAAAAAATAAAAATAAGCAAGCAAACAAATAATTACAAATCAACAGTGCTGTGAAGGAAAATAATGAAATGCTACAGGAGAAATAGACTGGGCACCAAGGCCTCTTGGAGGAAGAATATTTAAATTGTGAGAAAAAGGAAAGGGACTAAGGTTTGAAGAGAGTGCTCTGGCACAATAGAAAGCCACTGAATTTGTGTAAGCAGGACAGTGACACAATCTGATTTACATTACTAAAAGATCATTCTGGCTGTTATGTTAAGAATGAATAGGAAGAAAATGAGGAAGCACGGAAATCAGATAGGAAACTAGGTAGGAATCTGAATGAGAAACGATGAACTCACAGGCTGAAGTAGATGAACAGAAAGGCACAGATGGGTTTCAAGATGTATTAGAAAGATAGGCGCTGCAGGACTGGGTAATGGGTGAAACGCGAGGGATAAGGGAAAGAGAAATCAAGGATAACTCTCAAGTTTCTCGCTTGAACAATTAATAGGATGATATTGTCATTTTCTGAGACAAAAAAGACTAGGGGAGGGATTGATGTGGAGCAAAAGAAGAATCCAACTTTAAGTCTCCATAATTTTCTTCAGACCTTTAATACAAAGTTTCTATCAAAAAATCACTCATGATTCATTCTTTGCTCTTTAAAAAGCAGTCTGTGGAAGGGAAAATGCTATGTCACTGGGACAATTAAAAATAGAAATGGAATACAAATAGTAGATTAAACTACTGTACGTTAAATTTAGTGAAGTCCATAACTGTACAATTTTTTTAAAATCTCTGTGCTTAGGAAATACATGTTGAAGTTTTTAGGGGGTAAAGGGCTATGATGTGTATGTAAACATATATGTAATATAATATATAGCCACATATATGTATGTATGAAAGAGAACAAATGATAAGAAAATGGCATAGAATATTAGCAATAGGTGAATCTGGATAAAACTATTAAAATATTCTTTGTAAGCCGGGCTCGGTGGCTCAGGCTGTAATCCCGCGCTTTGGGAGGCTAAGGTGAGTGGACTGCCTGAGCCAGCGGGTTCGAGACCTGCCTGGGCAACTTGGTGAGACCTCATCTCTACAATAAATCAAAAACTAGCCAGGCGTGGTAGCACACGCCTGTAGCTTCAGCTACTTGGAAGGCTGAGGCGGAAGGATCACCAGAGCCCAGCAGGTCGAGGTTGCAGTGGCTGGGTGACTGAGTGAGACTTCAACTCAAAAAAAAAAAAAATAATAATAATAATAATAATAATAATAATATCTAAGGTAACTAAATTGATCCTGATATGATATGCTGATTTGTTATTTAAAGCTACTAAAAACTAAAAGTATAAGTGATAAGGTAATATTAATTATTAATAAAATCAATCTTAATCAACTTCAAGTGTGAATCAGATTATTTTTGATAGCAGGATTACAAATGGCATATCAACAATTATTTAAAACTTCATAAAATACAAATATTGAGTGATAATTTACTATTATGTCACCTGATTTTTATAGGGTTGATGGAACCACCGCTTGCTCTTAGCATTTCACTACTATTAACAGTGGACATTTATGGCATAAATACCTTACTCTTTTCTCATTCCCCAAATTGACAGGATATAAAATATAACAGAATATAGTACAGAGAAATAAAAACTAAGATTCCAGGCAAATGTTTCCATGAGAGTCAAGGATGAAATAAAATTGACAATATCACTTAGTTGTTTTTTCAGTCACAGGAGAGAAGTGTCTGCAATTAACTAAGAAAGAAAAATATATATAATGTCATAAATATCATTTTTTGCGCTTGCTATCAGGAAGCATAAAAAATGGAGTTTTAATTACCATCAGTTCACTGTAAACTCATACATATACTTTCTCAACCTCATTCAAAGAGGTTCATTCACCATATTCAACTCTTTTTTGTTTATACTCTTTTTCTTTTTCATGGCATTTTAATCTCTGTTAACTACGACAAATTTTAAAGCGGTCAGGATACAAGTAAGTACATATATTCACTAAGGACCATCATAAATGCACGTATTTTATTTAATGTATTCATTATGATAAAAATAGCAAATATTAATTGAGCACATATACACCAGACGTTGTCCTATAAGACTTACACACTTTTTTTTTTTTTTTTTTTAAGATGAGGAGTATAATTCAGGGTTAGGTATACAAATGTTCATTATGCAGGTACCCTCATTGATGAGGTGTGCCCCTCCCTCCCCTGGCAGTTTCCCTTGTCTGCCAATCCCATCCCTCCTCCCCTGGCAGTTTCCCACTACTGCCAATCCCTTTCTTATAGTATTATGATCATTGTTCAAGGTCTGCCTATGAGTGAGAATAGATGGTCCTCTGATCTTTGCTTCTATGATAGATCACTGAGTATGAGAGACTCTAAATCCATCCAAGTTGCTATGAAGTCCATATGCTTGTCCTTCTTTATGACTGCATAATATTCCATTGTGTATGTGTACCAATTTTTTTAATCCAGTCCAGCTTTGATGGACAGCATGGTAGGCTCCATGTTTTTGTTATTGTGAATAGAGCTGCACCAAACATGTGTGTGCAGGTATCTTTTCTGTAGAATGACTTGAGTTCCTATGGGTATATTCCCAATAGGGGGATTGCTGGGTCATATGGAAGGTCAATTTCTAGTTCTTTCAGAAATTGCCACACTGTCTGCCAAAGAGATTGCACTAGTTTGCATTTCTTCCAGCAGTGTAGAAATGTTACTTTTTCTCCACGTCCTCACCAGCATCTGTTGTTGTTTGTTTTATTAATGATGTATATCTTAATGGGGTTGGGTGGTATCTCAATGTGGTTTTGATTTGCATTTCTCTGATGATTAGTGAGGCTGAGCACTTTTCATTTGTCTGTTGGCTGCCAGTATCTCTTCTTTTGAGAAGTAAGACTTACTTACATTAACTTCGTCAATCCTCACAAAAATCCTATGCAATATATCCTATTTTTGCATCTGTTTTACAGATGAGGTAAGAGAGATTTGCCCAGCTAGTTGATATTGAGACTGGGATTTCCATACAGTCTGACTTCAGAGGTGGCTTTGCCAATCCCTCTGTTGTATTGCCTCCTGATAGCAAAAAGACTTTATAAGCTAACTATATTTGTATATACACAAAACATTATAACTTTTTTCTTTTTACTTATCTACATAGCTATATTAAAAAGCAGTCCAATTAATTGGCTAAGTAAGTGAAAGAGAAATCTCTTTTCCTTGAACCTGGTAGTTTTTAATTTGGTAAATATTTTTAACAATCCAATATAAAATTATATTTTGTAGTATTGTGAAAGAAATGTTGGCCAAGATGGCGGCCGGGCAGTGTGGTCTGTGAGACCTCTGCAGAAGAGGACACAGAAAGACTCAGACTCTCTCCCTGGGAGCCTGCTCCTCACACGGAACTCGGCCACTGACACCGCAGAGACATCACAGCAGACCGGCAGTAGAAGAGGCGCCGCTGATGCCACCACTGATCATCACAGCGGGATGGCAGCTCGCCGCCGCCACGAGCAGCTTGGCCTGCTCCCCCCGCCTCCCTCCGCCGCCGCCACCGCCACCGCCACCGCCACCGCCGCCACAAGCAGCTCGGTCCGGCTTGCCACCACGGTCCAAACACACTTCGCTGCCACCGCTGCGGCCAGACACCTTCATCGCACAGCCTGTGCCTGAGGTGATCCACCCCTCCACACAGGATATGCTGAGGCTAAGATCGCTGCCGCCGTCACTGCCACCACCACTGCCGCTTTGACTTCTGGGTGAGCCTTGGACCTCCTCCTGTGAGTCCACTCCCGACTGGCCCCCACTCAGGCCCCCCCAGTGGGATAAGCAACTGAGATAAAGACCACCTGGAGCCTGAGACAGCACCACCTGCTGGCGACTCAAGGTAACAACACCAAAAGGTGAAACTGACCCATTGAATAAATTTGCCAGCTTGGGGAAAAAACAGCCAGAAATCAGAACTGAAAGGACATTGAACTTAAATGAAAAGTTTCAAAGTGTACTAGATTGGTTCTATTAGTTTACTAACTCAATTCCATCCCTCTCGGTCTGGCCCTCCCCCCACCCTTTTTTTTTAGCTTTTCCTTTTTAATTTAGGTTTTGTTTGTTTTCTTTCTTTTTCCTTTTCTTCTCTCTATAAACTAGATCTTCTTTCTTTCTCTTTCCTTTTCTTCTCTCTACAAACTTGCCAGCCCTGGAAAATAAGAAGACTGGTTAGCTTGTTTGTTAGCATCAATGTATGTTTTAATGCTTTTTTTGTATCAGAATTTTTTAGTTTGTAGCCGTGGTCTACTGTTTTTATCTGTATCAGTTTTTGTCACTCTCTCCATTTGTTAATACATCCGACTGCTCTCCCCCTTACCCATCTCTTTTTCTATCCCCCCTCACCCGCACTGTCTCCCCCATTCTCTTCCCTCTGTTAACCTCATTTTATTTCAGGGAGCAAACCTACAACCCCACTGCATGGCCAGATTCCAAAGCAGTGGGAAGAGGGCTTCAGATTATCCACACAC
>CAUYQG010277970.1:0-15955 GCA_963574415.1 Tarsius wallacei
AAATGTGAAAAATGTGGCAAAGCCTTTCGCTCTAAAGGAGTTTTTGTTGAACATAAGACCATTCATACTGGGGAGAGACCCTATAAATGTGCAGAATGTGGCAAAGCCTTTTACTCTCGTTCAGCCCTTACTCGACATATGATGATCCATACAGGAGAGAAACCCTACAAATGTGCAGAATGTGGCAAAGCCTTTAACTCTCGTTCACATCTTACTCGACATACAGTGATCCATACTGGAGAGAGACCCTACAAATGTGCAGAATGTGGCAAAGCCTTTCACTGTCGTTCAAACCTTACTGAACATACAGTGATCCATACTGGAGATAAACCCTATAAATGTGAAGAATGTGGCAAAGCCTTTCTGTTTCATTCACACCTTACTCGACATACTATGATCCATACTGGAAAGAAGCCCTACAAATGTGAAGAATGTGGCAAAACCTTTCACTCTCATTCACTTCTTACTCAACATACATTGATCCATACTGGAGAGAACCCCAATAAATGTGCAGAATGTGGCAAAACCTTTCAGTGTCATTCACATCTTACTCAACATACTACAATCCATACTGGAAAGAAACCCTACAAATGTGAAGAATGTGGCAGAGCCTTTCACATTCGCTCAATCCTTACTCGACATATGATGATCCATACTGGAAAGAAACCCTACAAATGTGAAGAATGTGGCAAAGCCTTTCGTTGTCAAGGAGAATTTGCTGGACATAAGACCATTCATACTGGAGAGAAACCCTATAAATGTGCAGACTGTGGCAAAGCCTTTCACTCTCGTTCACAACTTACTCAGCATACAGTGGTCCATACTAGAGTGAAACACTACAAATGTGCAGAATGTGGCAAAGCCTTTCTGTTTCATTCATACCTTACTCGGCATATGGTGATCCATAATAGACAGAAACCCTAGAAATGGGAAGTATGTGGCAAAGCCTTTTGCTCTCAAGGATGATTTGCTGTACATAAGGCAGTCCATACTGGACAAAAACTCTACAAATGTGCAGAATGTGGCAAAGCCTTTAACTCTCGTTCACATCTTACTGCACATACAGTGATCCATACTGGAGAGAAACCCTACAAATGTGCAGAACGTGGTGAGGGCTTTACTCAGGACTCGAATCTTATTGAACATCAGCATATCCATACTGAAGAGAAACCCTAAAAATGTGAGGAATGTGGCAAGGCCTTTCACTCTATTAAGGACTTGCTGGAAATAAGACCATCCATACTTGGGAGAAATCCTACAAGTGTAAAGAATATGGCAAAACCTTTCATTCTCACAATGGACTTGCTGGACCCATGACCATCCATGCTGGAGAGAAACCCTACAATTGTGAAATATGCAGAAAACTTTTCACTCTCATTCACTACTTGCTTGACATGTCAAGATCCATACTATTGAGAAACCTTACAAATGTGAAAAGTGTGGCAAAGCTTTTCAGACTCCTAAAGGATTTGCTGAACACAAGGCCATCCTTAGTGGAGAGACTCTGTGTCTTCAAGATCCACCTGGGCAACTTGGTGAGACCTCATCTCTGCAAAAATTCACAAAATTAGCTGGATGTGGTAGCGCACACATGTAGTTCCGGCTACTTGGATGACTGAGGCGGAAGGATCACTGGAGACCAGTAGATTGAGACTGCGGTGGCTGGGAGAATGCCACTGTACCCCAGTTGGGGCAACAGTGAGACTCCAACTTAAAAAAAAAAACAACTTTGTGATTTGTTGACATACAAAAGGAAGAATCAATAATGTTACATTTTGAAATGAGCCTTTCCCTATTTTGAACTGATCTGTGCCATTCACACTATATTAGTGGTAAGTCCAGAAATTTGGGGGCATAAAATATTATTGCCTGACAACACCTTTGGATATCCTCTTACTGTGGGAGCTTTTCTGTCCTCTCAATAAATCCTGTTTTCTAAAAAAAATACTAAAAAAAACTACCAAAAACCAAAATATTCTTGCACACACCTTAAATTACAATAGCTGCCATCTATTTTTTATTTATTAGTACTGAGCTAAGGACCTACAATAATAAAATTCTTCTGAAATGTTCTAAAGGTTCTATTGAAAAGACAATATTTGGAATTAATTTTCTAGAATGTTGTGTAGTGTATTCTTTCCTGAACACAGTACTAGGATTGTAATAGGAGAATCCCAGCAAGTGTCATGTTACTTTTTTCTAATAAAACAGGACTTGCTGTCTCTAAGCCAGACTTGGTCAACTCTCTGGAGCAAAGTAATGAGATCTGGAGACACAGCACATTAGCCAATCCCCCAGGTAGGTAGGAGTGAATGAAGAAGATGACACAGGGCAAGGTGGAATCAGAGCTTAAAATGAGGCTTGCAATGTGTTCTGCTCCTATGGAAATAGTTACTGAGAAGCCTGGGATTTTTTCTCATGTGCTAACCTAGGGAGTTTTCAAGTGTAATTCTATAGAAATTCATACTCCAAGCCAGGCTCAAGGCTTATGCTGGAATCCCAGCACTTTGGGAGGCAGAGGCATGACCATTGCCTGAGCCCAGGATTTTGAAACAGCCTGGGCAATTGGCCAGACATTATCTGTACAATAAATTAGCAAAGCATGATAGTGCATGCTTGCAGTTCTAGCTACTTAGAAGACTGAGGTGGAAGGATAACCTGAGCTTAACAGGCTGAGGCTGCCATGGCTGTGTGTATGCCTTTATACTCCAGCCTTGTTGAAAGAGAGACTCTGACTCAAAATAAATGAATTCATAGTCCATAGTTTTACCAGAAAACAATCTATCTCTCTAGATAGAGAAAAACCTGTTGCTATTTTACTTTAATGTCTTTTTAAGTATAAGCTGAGATTGGTATTTTAAACTGTATATACCCAAACTCGTAAAATATACTATTTCACTTAGAACATTGTTAAACATATTAAACTTCCACATGTTACCATGTTTCTTAATAACTGGTTTTAAAATTCTTATGTTTAGTATGAAGTTTAGGACTGGGTTGTATATATACCCATATGTATATGCAGATACATATACATGTGTTGTATGTGTGTCTAACATCTGGATTATTTTACAGAAATAAAATTGTATAAGCACATATTTACTTTGTAGAATGTAATAATTTGATATGTACATTGTGAACCAATGACTACGATCAAGTTAAGGAGCATATCAGTCACCTTAAGTAGTTGCTATTTTTATTTTTTGTATTAATAACACAATATCTACAATTCCCTCAAGTTTTTTAAGCATATAAGATATTACTATTAACTATGGCCACTATGATATGCATTAGATCCCTAAAACTCCATTATAACTGTAACTTTGTAAGTATTGAACCATGTCTCCCAGTTTCCCCACTTATAGACCCTGGGCTACTACTATATTTTCTCTCTATAAGTGTAAGTTTTTAAATTTCACACATGAATGACATTATACAGTATTATTCTTTGTGTGCCTGACTCATGTCACTTAGCACGATGTCTTATACTTTCATCCATAAGGTTGATATTGCAGGATTGTTTGATTTTTTTTATAGCTGAATAATATGCTATTATGTATATATAATGTATTTTTTTAATCAATACAGAATCCAGAAACATTAAGGTTGTTTTCATAGTTTGGCCATCTTGACAATGCTGCAATTAATATAGGGGTGTAGATATTTCTTTGAGATACCGATTTTACTGATTTTTATTTCCTTTGGTTATGTATACAGAAAAGAGATTTCGGTGTTGTATGCTAGTTTTCTTTTTTTAATAAAATTATCATCATGGGTTGCATCATGACTACCAATTTCAAACTCACCAACTGTATATATGATTACTTTTTCTTCACATCCTTGTCAACACTTATCTCTCTATGGTTGACATTTGCCATTCTAACAGGTCTGTGATGATATCTTATTATTGGGTTGATTTGCAACTGTCTTGTGATTGTCGATGTTGGCCACCGTTCCATATGCATGTTATCAATTTGTATGTCTTCATTGAAAAAATAACCATTCTTGTATGGTTTGGATAACAAACAAATTAATCAGATATATGGCTTTCAAACATTTTCACTTGCCCTGTAATCCTCCTTCCTTTTTCCTTTACTGGGTAGAAGCTTTTTAGTTTGATGCAGTCAAACTTGTTTATATTTGCTTTTAGTCCTGTATTACTGTCATATAAAAAACTCGTTACTAAGACCAATAAATATCAAAAAGGTTTTCCAAATTTTTTTTAAGGTTTTTTCTTTTGTTTTATTTTTCTTGAACCATGAACTCTTTCACCCAGGCAGGAGTGACAAGATTTATTCTTACAGTAGCCTGTGAGAAGATGTTTGTTGTTGAGTATGAATCTCACACTGTCACCCAGGCTAGAGGGCAGTGGCACACTAACAGCCAGCCTCTGGAGTATTGACTTACTAGGCTTAGGTGATCCTTTTGCTTCAATCTTCCAAGTAGCTGAAAACACAGGTATGCACCACCATGCTCGGCTAATTTTTTTGATTTATTGGAGGGACGAGGACTCACCAAGTTGCCCAGGCTGGTCTTGAACCTATGGGCTCAGGCAATCCTCTCATCTCAGCCTCTGAATGTGCTGGGATTATAGGCATGAGTCACCATGCCCAGCCTCCATATATGTCTTATTCTACTATTAAACTTTCTGTTCCCTTGGTTTTTTCAGTCTTTATTTATTTTTATTCTTTTGTTTTACAGTTGGAGTCTCACTCTGTTGCCCAGACTGGAGTGCAGTGGCTCACTCCCAGCCATCACAGCCTCTACCTGCTGGGCTCCAGCAATCCTTCCACCTTAGCCTTCCACGTAGCCAGAAGTACAGATGCACACTCCCATGCCTGGCTAATTTTTTATGTATTATAGAGACGAGGTCTCACCAAGTTCCCCAGGCAGATCTCAAAACCCATGGACTCACAAGCAAACCACTTGCCTCAGCCTCCCAAAGTGCTGGGATTACAGGCTGTGCCACTGAGCCCAGCCTATTTATTTTTAAGATGTGGGGTATAAGCCGGGCTCGGTGACTCAGCCTGTAATCCTGTGCTTTGGGAGGCTGAGGTGAGTGAATTGCCTGAGCCCACGGGTTCGAGACCTGCCTGGGCAACTTGGTGAGACCTTTTCTCTGCAATAAATCAAAAAATTAGCTAGGTATGGTAGCGCAGGCCTGTAGTTCCAGCTACTTGGAAGGCTGTGGTGGAAGGAACACCGGAGCCCAGCAGGTCGAGGCTGCGGGGCCCGGGAGCGGCCACTGCACTCCAGTCTGGCGACAGAGCAAGACTCCGACTCAAAAAAAATAAAAAAAGATGTGGGGTACAATTCAGGGTTCTATATTCAAATGTCCGTTATTCAGGTACGCTTTTTGATGAGGTATGCCCCCGCACTCCTCTGGCAGTTTTCCAATCTCACTCTGTTTTTAAAGTCATTATTACAATGCTTTACTTTTCAAGTCCTTATTATGTACAATACATCTTTCAGACATTTTATGGATTTAAATATTGTTGACAAAAATTTTTTTCTTCACAACACAAACAGCTGGTATGTATATCAGTATGAACCTCAAATGATAAACTGATGAGAGGATTATTAACTTAATGATGCTATTTAATCTTTCTTCCCAAACATGTATTTTCATTTGTTTTCATTTCTACTGTTTTTCTCGTGTTTCAGAAATATTTTACTTTGTAATTTGCTCTTTAGATGTATAATTTATTGTAAAAGCTTCACAATGTCTTTTTACTCTAATGACAAGATTATATATCCCATTGATTTTATTAATGTAACTAATTGTATTGGTGCATTCCCATATGCTGAATCTCCTATGCATTCCTGACATAAATGGAGCTTGATCATGATGTATGTAACATGCTGACACAATGTTCCCAATAATTTTTACATTTTTATTCAAATGTATTTATTTTGTATTATCTTTTTGTCTTCTATGTCCTGGATTTGGGCTTTTATGTTGGTGAGCTGGATTCTTCTGCTGAGGTTAGGGTTTTGATGGTCTTGCTTTTCCAGATACCTTAGGTGCCTTGTTAGGCTCTTGTGATCTTTCCATTTTCTTCATGTGCATTTGTAGAGATATGCATTTCCCTCTTACTACTGCTTTCATGGCATCCCAGAGATTTTGTTTAGATGTTTTTTCATTTTCATTTGTTTCCAGGTGTCTTTTAATCTCTATTTTGATTTCCATGTTGACCCAAGAGTTGCTTATCATCATGCTGTTTATTATCCATGTCTTTGTGGGTTTTGGGAAAACTTTGTTGGTGTTACTTATTTTTATTGTACTGTTGTCTGAAAAGGCAACCCTCTTGTCTCCACCTCCCAAAGTGCTGGGATTACAAGATAACAGGCATCAGCTACCACGAGACCTCATCTCTACAATAAATCAAAAAATTAGCCGGGCATGATAGCGCGTGACTGTAGTTCCAGCTACTTGGAAGACTGAGGTGGAAGGATCACTGGAGCCCAGCAAGTCAAGGCTGTGGTGGCCAGGAGCAGCCACTGCACTCCAGTCTAGGTGACAGTGAGACTCCAACTTTAAAAAAGAAAGTGAAAATAAATGAGAGGTGGAAAAAAAGAAACTAGGCCTCCCGTATGCTTCTGTTTCAAGAGAGTGGAGGGCAACCACTTCTGGTCCCCTCACACTGTGGGAGCTGTTCTGTTCTCTCAATAAGTTAAGAGTATAAGAGAATAGAGAAATGTACCCAGATGTGAGAGGTCCACAAATCCAGATGATCTTGCTTATCAGAATACTAAAGACTCTAGGCCAGGCTTAGTGCTTCAGCGTATAAACCCAGCACTTTGGGAGGCTGAGGCGAGTGGATTGCATGAGACTGCAGGTTTGAGACCAACCCCCTGTTGATTCTATTAATGTTAGTAATAATATTGCTGGATTCCCAAAAGCAGAATCTCTTTTTATTCCTAGCATAAAGGGTAGTTGATCATGATGTAATGTTTTAATGTGATGAAAATATGTTCCTAATAATCCTTGCATTTATATTAGAATGCGATTTTTCTACAAGGAAAAGATATGAAATCATTTTTACGCAATAAATATTGTGTGTTGTGGTTTCCTCAGTCAGGTAAACCACATTTTAATGGTTTTCTAATATCACATTCCTGGACAAAATCTGCAGGGCAGGGGCCTAAGCATTTCCATTTTGTAGAGAATTCCATGGCCACATACATGAAAGCCAAAATACACTGAAATCAAGAACAAAGCATACTTACCTAGGGACCATGGGCAGAATTGTGAACTGCAGACAAATATTCTGATGACAGAATGCAAAAACCTATTTTTTCTTTCTTTTTTTTTTGAGTTGGATTCTCACTCTGTCACCCAGATTTGAGTGCAGTGGTATGCTCATGTCCACCACAGCCTTGGATTGCTGGGCTCTGGCAATCCTTCTGCCTCAGTCTTCCAAGTAGTTAAAAGTACAGACATGAGCTACCATGACTAGCTCACTTTTTATTGTAGAGACGAGGGCTCACCAAGTTGACCTGGCTGATCTCAAACCCGCAAGTCGGGAAATCAACTTTCCTCAGTCTGCCAAGTTCTGGGATTTCAAAATATTTTTGATTCCTCACTGGCTGCATTCAGAGTCAGAATTTACAGATATGGACCCAATGATACAAGAACTGGAAAAAACTGCCTTTGAAATATAAGAGAAAATAAAGACTTACCAAAATAAGCAAAACCGAGGGTGTTTGTCTCCAGTTAAACAGCCCTACTAGAAATATTCAAGAGAATTTTTCTCTTGGCATATAAAACAATGGTGAACAGCATCATTAAGTCTATAAAAATGGAAAGCTCTATTAAAGATATATTAAAATAGAAAATTCTGTGCTGTCATAATGATGGTGTCTAAAATTCTCATAATCTTCTATATAGTTTTTAAAACATAAAATTTGAACACATCTTTCTTAATAGACCCACAATATAAAATGCATATTTTTGTGACAATATAAAATGTATAAATATTTTGTGACAATATAAAATGTATAGTTTTGTGACAATATAAAATGTATATTTTGTGACAGGAGGTATAAAAAGATAGTGTAGGCTCATGCTTTGAGCACTTTGGGAGGCTGAGGTGAGAGCATAGTCTGAGCCCACATTTGAGACAAGTATGGAAAACTTGGAGGGTCCTCATCTCTCCAATAAATCAAAATATGAGCTGGGCATCATGGCACTTGCCTAGTAGTTCCAGCTACAGGGAAGTCTGAGACAAAAGGATTGCCTCGCTGGGCTCAGTGGCTCAGCCTGTAATCCCAGCACTTTGAGAGGCTGAGGCAAGTGGAATGTCTGAGTCTGGGCAACTTGGTAAAAACTCATCTCTACAATAATTCGAAAATTTGTTGGAATGGTAGTGTATGACTGTAATTTCGGCTACTTGGAAGGCTGGGTCTGAAGGATTGCCAGAGCCTTGCAAGTTGACACAGGGGTTTTGGTGGGCATGCCACTGCACTCCAGCTTGGGTGGCAGAGTGAGAATCCATACAAAAAAAAAGGGAAAAAGGAAAAGAAAAAAAGAGATAGTTTGTATACAATGAAAGTTAACTTCTTTTGATTTTTTTTTACTTGTACTCTCACACTGTCACTCATGCTGGAAAGCAGTGGCATGCTCATGGTCACCTCAGTCTCAACTTCTTGGGCTCAGGTGATTCTTCCTCATCAGCCTTCCAAGTAGTTGGAACCACAGGCACATACCAACACTCTAGGCTAATGCTTAGATTTATTGTATAGACAAGTTCTTTCTATGTTGCCAAGGCTGGTCATGAACTCCTGAGCTCAGCAATCCTCTCACAATGGCCTCCTGAAGTGATGGGATTACAGGAGTGAGTCACTGTGCCTGATTAACTTATTATATTAAGATATATCGGTGTAACTTAACTATGTGTTATGCACTCTACACTTGTCACAGATATCATAAAGAAAATAACCATAGAAGTTACTCAAAAGGTAATAAATATGTAATCAGGCATGTCACCACCAAAATAAAGTAAAAAGAAAGCAGTAAGAGAGAGGAAGGACAACATAGCTACAGGAAAACACACAAAACTATTGAAAAATGGCAATAGTAAGTCTTTCTCTTTCATCAGTTACTTTAAATGTAAACTCATTAAATGCCCTAACACTAAAATCAATGATGGATTAACAGAAATAAAGATCTAACAATCTACCAGCTTTCAAAGGTTTACATTAGTTGTAAGTAATCAAAAAGCCAGAAAGAAAAATAGGATGGAAAAAGATACAGTATGTCCCTTACACACAAAGAAATTCCATATTGAGAGTACAATGAAGAAAATTAATCATGGTACCAAGCTTACACAATGGACTTTATACTACTGTTCTGTAACAGCTTTATACATTTTCAAAGATGATACATAGAAAACAAACAAAAAATGAAGGAAAAAAGTTAAACCAACACACACACACACACACACACAAATTATGTGATCAAGAGAACACACATTTTTGAAAGTTTGCAACTTAAAGTTCATAGATAGGAAACTTACTATATTCTATGCAAAAAGTACCAAAAAACCAGGATTACAACACTATATTAGACAAAACACTCAGTGAGTAAAAAATTGTCATTTGTTCGGGAGGTGGAGGCAAGAGGATAGCATGAACTCAGGGATACAAGACCAGTGTGGACTATTGAAGAAATCTTATGTCTACAATAAGTAAAAAAATTAGCTGAGCATGATGCTGTGTGCCTGTAATTCCAGCTGCTTGGAAGGCTCAGGACAAAGGATTGCATGAACCCAGGGGCCAAGGTTGCAGTCCCCATGGGCATACCACTATACTCCAGCCTGGGTGACACAGAGAGAATTTGACCCCCCCAAAATAAATACTTTCACATAAAGCAAAGAATGATATTACATAATGATACAAAAATTAATTTAAAAGCAATCAATAGCAGGTACAAATAAATATGGAACTGATATCAGGGTTCCCAAATACATGAAGCAAATGTGGTCAAAATAAAGCAAAAAATACACCAGCAGCACAGTGACTGTGAAATAATTAATTGTGCCTTTTTCAATGACTTGAAATGCCAGACAAATGATCAATAAGGATTCAGAGGATTTGACCAACACTAGAAACAACAGAGTGAAAGGTTTTACAAAACTTTCCAATCAACATCAGCATAAGCTGCATATTCAGTTGAACATAGAACATTCTTTTAGATAGACAACATATACACAAAACATGTCTTAGCACATTTAAGAAGACTGAAATTAGCCTGGTGCGGTAAGGCACGCCAGCATTTTGGAAGGTGAAGGCGAGAGGACTGATTGAGCCCACAGGTTCAAGACCAGCCTGAACAATATGGTGAAATTACATTTCTACATGAAAAAAAAAATTAGCCAAGCATGGTGTTACACACCTGTAGCTCCAGCTACTTGAAAAGGTGAGGTTGCAGTGGCCATGAGCATGTCACTGCACTCCAGCCTGGGTGGCAGTGAGACTCCAACTCAAAAATAAAAATAGAAAAAGTCTCAGGCTTGGTGGCTCAGCCTGTTAATCCCAGCACTTTGGGAGACTGAAGTGAGTGGATGACCTAAGCCCATGGGTTCGAGACCAGCGTAGGCAACTTGGTAACACCTAGTCTCTATAATAAATGACAAAATGGTCAGGCATGGTAATACATGGCTGTATTTCTGACTACTTAGAAGGTTGAGGCTGAAGGATTGTCAATGCCAAGCAAGGCGATCCCGGGTGACTGTGAGTGTGCCATTGTACTCCAGCCAGGGCTAAGGGATGAGACTAAAATTCCACAAAGAAAAAGATTGAAATTACACAATGTATTTACTTCTCACCAGAAGAAAATAAAACTGAAAATTAAAAGTCGAAAAAATACAATGAAATCAAAAAATACTTGCAAATTAAGCAACACAATCTCAGGAGTCAGGAGATTTAGGCTGTGTCTGGTGGCTCATGCATGTAATCCCAGCACATTCAGAGGTTGAGATAAGTGAATCACTTGAGTCCTAGAGTTCGAGGCCAGACTAGACAACATAGCAAGACCTCAATCCACAAAACATTAATAGCCATACATAGTGGCACATGCCTGCTATTCCAGCTAATAGGTAGACTGAAGAGGAATGTTTGTCTGAGCCCAGGAGGGTGAGTGCTTTTGAGTCACGACCATTTCACTGCACATGAGAGAAATGGTGAGAACCCAACTCAACAGAATTCAGAAGATTATTGTCATAAAAATGTCAATTCGACCCACAGTGATATACAAATAATGTAATTTTTATGAATATTTCTGTGACACCTTTTTTGAAAAATGTTTTTTAATCCTGAATTTACATAGAATCTCAAGGAATGATAAATAACTTAAAAAATTAGCAATAAAGGATAAGATACAGGTATCACACGTTCTGATTTTGAAACTTATGACTAAGTTACAGGAATAAAATATGTGCTACTGGCAAGTAGAAAGACATATAATGGGACAAAATGCAAAACTTCAATATAAATCCTTATGATAATGAATAAATAGCCTTTAACAGAGTTGACATGGCCACACAAGAGGAAGCAAAGCTTCTCCACAAATGGTATTGAAAAACTGGCTACCCACAAAACACAAAAATAAAGAAAATGATTAAATACGTAAATGCAAAAACCATAAAGGTATTAGAACCAAATATAAGATGGATGTTAAGGCACTGTCCATGACAATGCTTTGTTAGATAATATTAAAAGCATAAGTATTGATGAAAAATAGAAAACTAACTACACAAAGTAAAAAAAAAAAAATCTTCAGTGAAGTAAAAACATCTCCTAAGGAATGAGAAATTTATTAGAAAATTTAAACAGGTAATAGGAGTTAAAATTCAAAATATTTAACTCCTAAAACAAAACAACAAAATTGAAAAACATAACTGAAACATGGACACAAAAATGAACAGACATTTCTCCAAAGAAGACGTACAAGTAACCGACAAGCATTTCAAAAGATTTTCCAAAAGACAAATGCTCAGAGAAATGTAAAGCAAAAGCACAATATAAAACCTCACACCCATAAGGATGGTCAATACCAAACAAAATAACAAATGTTATTTTTCCGGAGTCCAGCTTCAGTTGGTCAGGGTTTCCTGAAGTAGAGACGCATCGGTGCAGGAGAGAAAATGGACACTGACTCTGCTGCAAGCAGGACAAATGCCACTTTATTGTTTTTTATAGCTCCTTTTTATACCCTAGATTTTGGCTTAAGGCAAAAGCATGTTCTTTGCTTCAAAGTTAATTAGTTCCCAGTTCAATAAATTTCTTGTCCATTCTGTTTTGATCTTTGTTTCAACTTTAATGGAGTTCTATCTTTTTCTTTGAACCATAATGATGTACTCTTTACTTTCTAAAACAACAACATCAAACATGTTATTTTTAACCCTCAATGCTATCTCTGATTGTTATTTCTTATCCACGTACGAGTTACAAATTCTTTTAACATTTTATCTTAGCTATAACTTTTGTAAACTTCTAACATTTTTAAATGATTACCATTTCTCAATGTTCATACAAAAATTTACTTATCTCTATAACTATTACATTATAAATCACTACCAAGTTCTAAGCACTACAATTGTCACATTGATTTGTAAGCATTCACACAGCAAATTGAAATTATCCGAGGTAAAGTAACATTCCCAAGGTTTCTTAATTGCAAGTTGGCCTGACTCGCCTTCCATAATATCACACCTGGTATTTACAATCGGTGTCAATTATCCCTTGTCAGGGAGAATGGGCTTCAATGTTTGTAAAACAAAAGGCTCCCCAGGCTCAATTTATCTTAGTCACAATCCCTAACCAAAATTAAAGACCTTCTTAACAAAGAGAAAATAAGGCCAAGGGTGCTCTAATGGAAGAGTATACTTCTTTTTTTGAGTTGCAGTCTCATTCTGTCACTCAGATGGGAGTACAGTGGCTGCTCCTGGCCACCGCAGCCTCAACCTGCTGGGCTCTGGCAATCCTTCCGCCTCAGTCTTCCAAGTAGATGGAACTACAGGCATGCACTACCATGCCCTGCTAATTTTTTGATTTTGTAGAGATGATGTCTCACCAAGTTGCCCAGGCAGATCTCGAACCCACGGGCTCAGGCATTCCAGTCACCTCAGACTCCAAGGCATGGGATTACAGGCTGAGCCACCAAGCCCGGCTTTCTCACAAAACAAATCCTTCCTTTATTAAGCACTACCATTTGGTGAGAATTATTTCTCCCATATAGAACTCTTTACATCTTCCAACTTCCAGGTTTCCAGTGGCAAGATCGAGAGTGGAGGTAGAAAAAGCAGGAACAACAGCTGTCCAGAGTTGCCCTACAAACTGGGGTCTTTGGCCTTCTGGACCCTGTCAACATGAAGGCCTCTAAGGCTGGCTCCCAGCATTATTGATGATGTAGAGATGATGGAACACTTGTGCACCATTGCTGGGGGGAAAATAATGCAGCTACTATGAAAAGTAATATGAAAATGCTTCAAGAAATTAAACATAATCCTGTGACCTGCAATCCAAATTCTGGGTATCTATCCAAAGATACAAAGCAGAACCTGAAAAAGATATGTGTACAAGTCAGACTCAATGGCTCAGCCTGTAATCCTGCATCTTGGGAGGCTGAGGTGAGTGGATTGCTTGAGCCCGCCGGTTCAAGACATGCCTGGGCAACTTGGCGAGACCTCATCCCTACAATAAATCAAAAAATTAGCCGGGCGTGGTAGCACACGCCTGTAGTTTTAGCTACTGGATGACTGACGCGGAAGGATCGCCAGAGGCCCACAGGTCGAGGCTGCGGTGGCCGGGAGCAGCCACTGCACTTTAGTATGGGCGACAGAGTGAGACTCCAACTCAAAAATAAAAAAAGATATGTGTACATTCATGTTTATGGCAGCATTGTTGACAAAAGCCAAAAGGTGGAAGCACTACAAATATCCTTCAAAGAATGAATGGACAGAGAAAATGTAGCACCCTAAAAAAAGAAATCTTGCCGGACTCGGTGGCTCAGCCTATAATCCCATGCTTTGGGAGGCTGAGGTGAGTGGATTGCCTGAGCCCATGTGTTCGAGACCCACCTGGGCAACTTGACAAGACCTCATCTCTACAATAAATAAAAAATTAGCCGGGTGTGGTAGTGCGTGCCTGTATTTCCAGCTACTTGGAAGGATGAGGTGGAAGGATCACCAGAGCCCAGCAGGTTGACAGAGTGAGACTCTAACTCAAAAAAAAAAAAAAAAGAAATCTTGTCATGTGTTATGGTAAGGATAGTTCTTGTGGACTTATGTTAATATAAATAAGACAGTATCAACTGGACGAGGTTGCCCATGTCTGTAATGCCAGCACCTGAGCCCAGCAGTTCAAGACTTACCTAGGCAATACAGTATGACAAGACTTGTGCTTAAGAAAAAAAGCAAGGCATGTAGGCACCAATCTGTAATCCCAGTACTCAGGAGGCCTTACTTGAGCCACCACACTCCTGCCTGAGTGACAGAGACCATGATCGTAAAACAAAAGAAAACCTTAATCAGGATTTGGAAGACAACCTTGATATTGATATTGGTCTGAGTAATGATTCTTTTAATGCCTATAGGAACAAGAGCAAACATAAGCAAGTTGGAGACATCAGATTAAAAAGCTTCTGCACAGTAAAGGGAACAGGAAGAAGGCTTACAAGACAAGAGAAAATATCTGCAATCCATATACTTGATGAGAGGTTAATCTCCAAAATATATAATAAAATTATACAAATCAAAGACAACAATAAAATGTTAATCACCTGACTAAAAAATAGCCCAAATGAAGTTGTTTATCCAATGAGTACACAAAAATTGTCAATAGATATATAAAACAGTGCTTAACATCACAAAAAGAGGCAATTTCAAATAAACACAATAATGATATACTATTTCACACCTGTTAGGATGGCTAATATTAACGAGGAGATAGCTTTTGGTAAGAATGGGAAGAAAAAGAAATTCCTTATACTGTTGATAATTTTTAAATGTGCAGAGTCATTATAAAAATTATTAAAACATTTTTTTTTGAGTTGGAGTCTCACCCTGTTACCCAGGCTGGAGGACACTTTTATTTCATGGCCACCACAACTTCAACCTACTGGGCTCAGGTGATCCTTCAGCCTCAGTCTTCCAACAAGCTGGTACCACAGGCAAGTGTCACCATGATCACCTATTTTTTGATTTATTATACAAATGAGGTCTTGCCAAGTTGCCCTGCCAGGTCTAGATGCCAAGGCCTCAGAAAATCCTCTCACCTCAGCCACCCAAATTGATGTGATTATATGCATGCGCCACAGTGCCCAACAGAACATTGTTTTAAAAATAAAAACAAACTACCATGTAACAGAAATCTCTTTCATGAATATATAAGCAAAGGAGATAAAATCAGTATCTCAAAGAATCACCTGCCCCCCTATGTTCTACGCAGCATTTGTCAAAATGGACAAGCTTGAAAACAACCTAAATATATGTGGATTCTGTGTGGATTAAGAAAATATTAGCTGGGCTCGGTGGCTCAGCTTGTAATCCCACACCTTGGGAGGCTGAGGTGAGTGGATTGTCTGAGCCCATGGATTTGAGAACCGCCTGGGCAACTTGACGAGACCAGAACTCTATAATAATTCAAAAAATTAGCCAGGTGTGGTAGTGCATGCCTGTAGTTCCAGCTACTTGGAAGGCTGAGTTGGAAGGATCGCCAGAGCCCAGCAGGTCGAGGCTACAGTGGCCTGGAGTGGCCACTGCACTCCAGTCTGGGTGACAGAGTGAGACTCCAACTCAAAAAAAAAAAAGAAAATGTTATATATATACACAATGGAATACTACGCAGCCATAAAGAAGAATGAAATCATGAATTTCGCAGCAACCTGGATGGAACTAGAGTCTATAATACTGAGTGACCTCTCACAGAAACAAAAAACTGAGTATCACATGTT
>CAUYQG010277974.1:0-27701 GCA_963574415.1 Tarsius wallacei
GACCTATGGGCAGGCCATGTTTCTTGGCTTTGGCCCCTTCCCCTACCTTGGGGAGGTGAATCTCCTCTTTCTTTCTCTCTTTCTAATTTTTTTTTTTTTAAGATTAGGAAATATAGTTTCTTTAAAAACTAAATTAGAAGCCGGGCTCGGTGGTTCAGCCTGTAATCCCGTGCTTTGGGAGGCTGAGGTGAGTGGATTGAGTGGGCAACTTGGCGAGACCTCATCTCTACAATAAATCAAAAAATTAGCCGGGCATGGTAGTGCACACCTGTAGTTCCAGCTACTTGGAAGACTGAGGCGGAAGGATCGCTGGAGCCCAGCAGGTCGAGGCTGCAGTGGCCAGGAGCGGCCACTGCACTCCAGTCTGGGCATCAGAGTGAGACTCCAACTCAAAAAAAAAAAAAAAAAATTAGAAAGAGAGAAAGAAAGAGGAGATTCACCTCCCCAAGGTAGGGGAAGGGGCCAAAGCCAAGAAACATGGCCTGCCCATAGGTCAGATAGCACATGGCCATACCATAGCTTAGCAAGGCAATGGCCTATGTAGAGTCTTAATATAATAAATGTTATGCATGCAGTAGTTTCACAAAGCAGGGTATATTTTTATAAACAACTATAGAAATCAGACCTATCTACATGTACAGTGTAAGATAATCTGGAGTCCAATAAGATGGTGGAAAATGTTACCTTTCTGTCCTTAATAATGCAAAAGTGGTGAAGTTGTGATCAGAACTCATCATTTGCATAAGATACTTATCTTTAAAATAAATCTGTTAGTTTTGGGACCTGAAATCCAGCATATTTGAAAAAATAAAAGACAAAGTGATCTTGAGCTTTGTTCATGACTACTTTTGTCCTTTTACATAGTTCTCCTTGCCCACTTCTGTCTTCCACACAATTCTTTCTTTCCTGAAGGAGAAGTGAAATGACATTATCTAGTCCCTATTTTGTGCCAGTCTGTTACCTCTTAATGTTTACTGTATTACTAGGAGGTACAGACTGAGTCTCAGAGTAAGTAAAGTAAGTAGGTAATGGAACTGGGATATAATAAACCCAGTTCTGTCTGACTCTTAGTGCCTGCTTTTTCCATTATAATTTTTAAAAAGGTGATCTATACAGTGCTATATTTTAACATGTTTCATTTGCATATTCTGTCTCAAATAACTCTTAGTTCATATTTCCTAAATAATGACTGCTTTAAGAAAGCTGTCTTTGTAAATACTCAGAGTACTTCAGTTAGTATAAAGGCCTTTTTCCGTGATTGGGAAGTAAACACATTCTTCAAGGTAGGCCGTTTCAAATGCGCTAGTAACATGACATTTAATAATTTGTTTATTCATTCATTCAACAATTGGTTGAGCATCATTATGAACTAATGATAAGCAGAAAAGATGAAGATAAGAGCTTGTATTCTTAAAGTTTTTATGTTGTAATGGGGCAGTGAGAGATTATAAACAATAACCAGATCATGATAACAGGATGGAAAGAGAAAGGTATGCCATTAAAGAATAACATGGGTAATTAGATAGGATAAGGAGGGAAGAAAGGGTGAGAACTTAAGGATAAAAAAGGAGGTAGTTCTAACAAGGTGAGAGAGCCACAGCCACAGAGGCCCTGAGGGACGACAGAGCTTGCTGTATTTTGGGAACAGATAGAAAACATTTGTGACTAGAAGAGAGAGCAAGGAGAGGATGGTGGGGGCCAAACAGTGGGGCCCGGTAGGCCAAGGTGCAGAGTGTAGGTAGATTTTATACTGAGTGCCGTAGTGGATTTTGTTTTGCTTGCTTATTATGGAAAAATTTAAAGGCAGACCAGTTTAAGGTACCGACCCCCTTAGACCCATCACCAGCTTGAGCAGCTGTTACTTTATGGTCAGTCTTGTCTATTTGTCCAGCCACTTCCTCTTCAATGTTATTGTAAAGTAGATCCCAGTTTTGTAAAGTCCTTAGCCTAGAAATAGCATGATTTGATTTACATTCTAAAAAATTGTTGGGGGACACAGACAGAAGCAGAAAAGGCCATTTAGGTTTCTTCCATGATCCAGAAGAAAAATGATCGCAGCTTAGTTAGGAGCGGTAGCACTGGAGATAAGGGAAACTGATATGTAGGAGGAATCCTTGATTCATCATTTCTGTTGTCTTTTTCTCCTTACTAAACTTGGGAGTTTCTTGACGTGAAGGGTTTTGTCTTACACATCTTTATTTTCTGTGTGGTAACCTGATTATTTAGTTATCTATCATCTTTTCCATTTTTTCTTAAGATACAGTTGATAGTCAATTTTATCTTGTGTTTTGGCTATGAAGATGACTCACTGACTAACAGGAATGTAAAGCATAGTTATATTTCAAGACCATTCATTGAGCAGTTTGTAAATACTTGAAGCATCAAAAAAGCAAAAGACTGTGTGCGTAGAGGTTGTATGACAATATCATGTGTTTCTGAAGAAAAGTTCTTTGATGGTGTTGATATTTCTATCCTAGGGTAAAAGACATGTTCAGTTTTGAAATTCCAGAGCATCAAGTTATTGCTACAGCATCAAGTGATGGTTTCATTAAAATGTGGAAGGTGAAGCAGGATAAGGTCAGTGTCTTAGTAAAACATAAATAAATTTTAATGCAGTTCTTGCTCTCAGTATTACTCCCTGATCAGTGAGGAGAAATTGGTTTTAAGGGTTGTATGACGTAGATTTTTAAGTCTCCTCTAGGCATGATTGATATTAATGGTTTTAAAGTTAGGGTTTCCACAAGGTTGCCTTAGAGGTGGGCATTTGTGAGTCTGAGTGGGCAGGATCCCCGAATTCTCTGCTCTTTTAATGTACTTCTTTTTCATATATTGGGGCTCTTTGGAAGTTGTTAGGTATCTGCCAATACTGAAAACAATTTTGAAGCGCCTTAGCAATTATGGACCTAAGAATAATTTTTTTTTTTTTTTTTTTGAGTGGGAGTCTCACTCCGTCGCCCAGACTGGAGTGCAGTGGCCGCTCCCGGCCACCGCAGCCTCGACCTGCTGGGCTCTGGCAATCCTTCCGCCTCCGCCTTCCAAGTAGCTGAAACTACAGGCGCACGCTACCACACCCGGCTAATTTTTTGATTTATTGTAGAGATGAGGTCTCGCCCAGGCGGGTTTGAAGCAGAGAATTAGAAAATTAAATTCCCTTCTGTAGTCTTCTTGTCATCTCTCTTGATTTATTATTCTCCTCTCATAAACACATTCTGTGAATATGGTTTGTTGAGTGTCTATCTTAGGCAGAGTTATGTTAAACACTAGAAATGAACAAGATAATGGTTTCTTTCTTTGGAATTTTCAACTACCGAGTACTTCTCAGAAATTGGCTTTCTACTCAAGAAAATATAGTAAATTTTAAATCAAGGCAATTTGGTTATGGAAAATGACAAGTAATTAATTTTTCATTCTTCTCTTTTAGAAAGTTCCCCCATCTTTACTCTGTGAGGTAAACACCAATGCCAGGCTGACATGTCTTGGAGTGTGGCTAGACAAAGTGCCAGACATGAAAGCAAGGCTTCCTCCAGCTGCAGAGCCTTCTGGTAATTGAAGTTGATTGTTTTGAAAATTTGAATAAGCTGTTAACCTTTAAATTGTTGAAGTGAAGAAGTCAGATAACTACTTTGTTGTCAGCCTATGTTTATTTCATGCAAAGGGGGAAATAGTCTTTAAATTCACTGTCTTTTTTGTTTTAGTAAGTAAAGAAGACCAGTCCAAAATCAGCAAAAAGGAATCTGGAGACATAGTGCAGGAAGAAGAAAAACAGTCAAAACCTAACACAAAAAAACGTGGGTTAACTGGTGATGGTAATAAACAAACAAAAGGAAATAACCTGGTATCGACCAAGAAGAGGAAAGTGGTAGAAATGTTGGAAAAGAAGAGAAAAAAGAAGAAAATATAAATGATGCCCTGAATCCCAGATACCATCTACGAGAACTCCTTTTAGATGGAATCATTGTTTTCAAATATACCTAAATAGTTTTTTCTGAGTAAAAGCAAGAAACTTCTTTTAGAGGAAAAATTTAAAACCACTTTAAAGTGTATTTAAAAAAAAATTTTTTTTTCGAGTTGGAGTCTAGTGCAGTAGCACGCTCCAGGCCACTGCAGCCTTGACCTACTGGGCTCTGGCAATCCTTCCACCTCAACCTTCCAAGTAGCCGGAACTACAGGCGCGTGCTACCATGCCCAGTTAATTTTTTGATTTATTGTAGAGATGAGGTCTCACCAAGTTGCCCGGGTGGGTCTCAAACCCACGGGCTCAGGCAATCCACTCACCTCAGCCTCCCAAAGCGCTAGGATTACAGGCTGAGCCACCGAGCCTGGCCTATTTTTTAATAATTTTAACAGTAGTGTCAGGTACGGTGGCACACACCTATAATCCCGCACTTTGAGAGGCAACAGTGAGAAGATTGCCTGAGCCCATGGATTCAAGACCAGCCTGGGCAATATGGTGAGACCTCATCTCTACAATCGATCAAAAAATTAGCTGGACATGGTGGCACATGCCTGTAGTTCTAGCTACTTGGAAGTCTGAAGTGGAAGGATTGCCTGAGCATAGGGGGTTGAGTGTGCCACTGCCCTTCAGCCTGGTTGACAGTGAGACTTCAACTCAAAAAAGAAAAAAAGTGGTGAAATTACTTTGGGTAGACTGTTTTATAAATTATATATTGTGGTGATATATGTTCATGTATAATATGTAATTTTTACTTTGTGCAAAACAAAGATCTTTCTCAAAATATTAACATATATAAAGTCTTGAACACATTCTTTACCAGAGGAGTTGCTTTTCAAATTTTTCTCCTAAATGGGGGGAAGGATTTTAAAACTGCCATACTTGGGCTTCTTCAAATGGCAAATAGTAATTAATTTTGTTTATTTTAGTAACAAGGTATAAAAAGATTTTCATACCAGCAAGTATATTAAGACAAACTTAAAATATATATGTATGAAACAAACATGCTTAAGTTCGGGACTGCGTACATAAGATTATAGAGAGATTGCCAAACTTTAAGCTCTTCTTACAAGTGTTAGATGCACAAGATAATTCCAGGGCAGGAAAATGACATTTCTGATTCTTGTTTTATCCCATTCAGGGCATCAACAAACTTGACTTAGCTAATCTTCTAACAAAGGTAGTCTTAAATTCAGCCTGTTGGTTACTATCTTTTCATCTCTTCCTAACTGGAAAATTAGGTGGTTGTTTTTTTTTCCCGTAGTTTGCTGGATGTTTTGAAAAGACACATTCATTGGGGGCTTAAAGGTTTGAATTAGCTGGGCAGATATCAGATACCTGGGGCCATGAGGAGATTTCAATTCGGCAAAATAAGATACCTGTCTACACACTGGCACTGGAATTGGCACTCCATAGGAGGAAGTCATCTAGGAGATGAGCCAAGTTGCATGTCTAACATTTCCGTCTACCTGTGTCAGTATGGATGTACCGTAGTAATCAGGAGAACAACAGGATTGTTTCCAGATTTGGGATATTATGAATAAAAACTGCTGTATACACCTGGGTATAGGTTTTTATGTGAACACTAGTCTTTGTTTCTCTGGGTTAAATGCCCAGGAATTCTAGAGTTTTTCAGAATACCTTTATGGTTTTATATTTCTATAAGTAATGTTTGAGTGGTTCAATTACTCTGCATCCTTTTCAGTATTTGATGTTATTTTTTAAATTTTAGCCATTCTGATAAGTGTATATTGATAATTGTGGCTATAATTTATATTGCTCTAATAGCCAGGTGTTGAACTTTTTTTATATGCTTATTATTTTAATAAGTGGTGAACTGCCTCTTGTCCATGTTCAAGTTAACATTGTTTTATTACTATTTATTCTGAGACTTCTTTATGAAGTAAGTTCCTTACATGCGAACCTTCAAGTTGTGAACTTTCAAAGATACAAACAAGCATTTGCATGTCCAATCACATAAGTTCATGTGTCTGCTGTACATTGTTATGGGCATGTATCCTTTGCAAGTGGTTGAGTTTTTGCATACTGTACAGTACTATATAGAGTACAGTAGTACAGTAACTTTATTTCAAGCCCAGGATGTCCAGAAGCAAACATAAAAGCAGTAGTGATTGTGTTAGTTGGGTATCTAGGCTAACTTTGTTGGACTTAGGAACAAATTGAACTTACGAATGTGCTCTCAGAATGGAACTTGTTCATATGTAGGGGACTTACTGTATATTTTAGAAACTCGACCTTTGTCAGATAAGTGGGGCTTGCAAATACTTACTTGCTCCAGGATCATGTTGAAGACTGTCCTTCCTTCATTGAATGCTTTTACACCTTTGTCAAAAATCACTTGGGGCCCGAGTACAGATTACTCATGTGTGTAATACTTTGTAATCACTCAGCTTTGGGAGGCTGAGGTAGGAGAATCACTTGAGGCCAGAAGTTCAAGACCACCCTGTGCAACACAGTGAGACCCATCTCTGTAAAAATTTTTAAAATGAGCTAGGCATAGTGGTGCATGCCTGTAGTCCTTGCTACTTGGGAGCCTGAGGCAGGAGGATCACTTGAACCCTGGAGTTTGAGGCTGCAGTGAGTACCACTGCACTCCAGCTTGGGCAACAGAGTAAGACTCTGTCTCTTAAAAAAAAAAAATTAATTGGGCATATTTGTTTGTGTCTGTAACTCTATTGTGTTCTTTTTGTGTGTGTATGTGTTTTGGAGTCTCACTCCATTGCCCAGGCTGGAGTGCCGTGGCACGCTCACGGTCACCGCACTCAACCTGCTGGGCTCAGTCGATCCTTCCTCCTCAGCCTTCTGAGTAGCTGGAACTGCAGGCTAAAGGCACCATGCCCAGCTAATTTCTTGCTTTATTGTAGAGATGAGGTCTCACCAAGTTGCTCAGGCTGGCCTCGAACCGTCGGGCTCAGGCAATCCTCTCACCTTGGCCTCCCAAAGTGCTGGGATTATAGGCATGAGCCACTGCATCCGACCTTTTTTTTGAGTTGGCATCTCTGTCACCTAGGCTGGGGAGCGGTGGCACGCTCCCAGCCACCGCAGCCTCGACTTGCTGGGCTCAGGCGATCCTTCTGCCTCAGCCTTCCAAGTAGCTGGAACTACAGGCACATGCCACCATGCCCAGCTAAGTTTTTGATTTATTGTAGAGATGAGGTCTCGCCAAGTTATCCAAGCTGGTCTTGAACCCAAGGGCTCAGGTAATCCTTTCACCTCGGTCTCCCAAAGTGCTGGGATTATAGGCATGAGCCATCTCGTCCAGCCTAGTCTGGACATTTCATGTAAATGGAATCATTCCATTTGTGGTCTTTTGTGACTTCACTTAATATGTTGTTTTCAAGGTTCTCCATGTTGTAGTGTATATCAGCACTTCGTTTCTTTCTATTGCAAAATCATTTTTTATTGTATGGATATACCACAGTGTGTTTATCTGTTCATCAGTTGGTGGATATGTTTCCTCTTTGGCTGTTTTAATGTTGCTATTAATATTTGTTTAAAAGTTTTTACATGAACTTATGTTTTTATCTTCCTTGAGTACATATACACCAAGGAGCAAATTTTCTGGGTCAGATAGTTATTCTTCTGTTCAACCTTTTGAGGTTCAACCAAAGCAATTGCACCACTTGTATTCTCAGCAACAGTATGACTGTTTGTTTAACTACAACTTCACTGAAACTTTAATTTTTTTTAATAGCCATTCTAGTGTGTGAGAAATAACATCTCGTTTTGGTTTTGATATACATTTCCTAAGGCTAATGATGTTAAGCCTTTTTTCATGTGCTTATTAGCCCTTTGTATATCTTTGGAGAAATGTTTTCTCTAGATATAGTGCCTACTTAAAAATTGCATTACTTGTTTTACTGTTGCAGTGGACGAGTTCTTTCTTGTTGTTTGTTTTTTCTTTTCTTTTTTTTAGAAAGTAGGATTTATTGAGAAGACAGAAAAGCTCTCACAGAAGGAGAGGACCTGAAGGGGTTTCCTTGTTGTTTGTTTTGAGTTGGGATCTCACTTTGTCATCCAGGCTGGAGTGTGGAGTGTGGTGGCACAGTCACAGTTCACCACAGCCTCGACCTCCTGGGCTCAGGTAATCCTATTACCTTAGCCTCCTGACGAGCTGGGACTATAGGCGCATTAACTGGCCATTTAAGTCTCTTAAACTCATTTTTATTGAGCCCAGAGAAGGACCTTAAATTGTAATTTGTATGTTTGTGCTCTTGAAAAATGCGATATCTTTACCCTTTTCAAAATATACCACTGTTATGTTTGCTTTTGTCTAACCTCATCGGACAGGGATCACTTGTGAGTTATTCTAGTTACCTTAGGAGGGTTTAACTGGAAGGAGGGTATAACTGGATGAAGAGTAAGTGTTTTAAGCACCACCAAAGAGGCTTTTTTAAGCCTAAAAAGAAAGTTGAGAGAAATGTGTTAGTCCTAATCCTGTCCCCATGCTGCCTCCTTGACCCTGAGGTTTTTATTCCTTCTGATCTCAGGACTCAATGTTTGTTTATTCCTGTGAAATTCTGTCTTACTGGTTGCCATTCCAGTGTATCAGCATGGCCCCACTTGTATTTCCCACTACCATTCACATATTGGAGTCATATTTGCCTTGACAAACTATTAATGAAACTGATAGGTGTCGGTGTCAGTGCAGCAGAGATTTCCCTTAAGGTTGATGGTGATCTGTGAACACTTGTTATTAAATGTCTATTTCTGTAGGATGCAGGTAGTTTCATCTCCTAGTTAAATAGCCTATGTTAACCTGCCTGTTGATTACTGCATGATGAGTTACCTTGCCAATTCCTGACCTTTAAGGACTGGACAGTTTTGTTCGGGTGCTGTGGCTCACGCCTGCTTTCCCAGCACTTTGAGGCCAAGGCAGGAGGATTGCTTAAGCCAAGCGGTTCAAAGCCAGCCTAGGCAATGTAGGGAGAACTCATCTCTACAGGAAAAAAAAAAAAAAAATTGCCAGGTGTGGTGGCACATGCCTGTAGTCCCAGCTTCTTGAGAGGCTGAGGAGGGTGGATCCCTTCAGCTCAGGAGTTTGAGGCTGCTGTGAACTGTGATCCTGCCACGGCACTCCAGTCTGGACAACAGAGCGAGACCCTGACTCCAAAAAAGTTATTTTGACAATTTAAAAGTAGATTCAAGATTTGTGGAAATTGTAGGATTGGGAGGGCTGTTTTTTTTTTTTTTGTCTTTTGGTAAACACTTCATTGAGAACTGGAAAGTTGGTGGCTTTGGAATTCCTACCCTCATGGCTTAATCTCTGATACAAGACATGGGATAGAGAGTGGGTTCCCTAGTGGTTAAGGGCAGAGCTCTAGAGCTTGACAGCCTGGTCTTAGATCCTGGCTCTTCTACTTATTGCTGTGTGCCTCAGTTTTACCTTCTGCTTGAGATACCCACTCTATGCCTCATAGGACTATTGTGGGGATCAATAGGCTTAAAGCACTTAGAATAGGGCTTGGCACATTGTCACTACTCAATGGAGACTGGCTACCACTACCAATATCATCTTAGTGTCTTTTGTCATTTAGACAAGATGGATGACAGGTTTTTTTTAAAGTTTTTTAAATTTTTATAATTTTTAATTATTATAGAGGTGAAGTCTCATTTTGTTTCCCAGGGTGGTCTTAAACTTCTGGGCTTAAGCAGTCCTCCTGCCTTGGCCTCCCAAAATGCTGGGATTACAGGTATGAGCCACCGTGCCTGGCCTAAAATGACAGTTTAATAGATGTCAATTACCTTGATATCTGAGGTATCACAGGGAGTGAGCTTCAAAGGGCAGGGTGGCATAAGTAGAAATCAAAGGAGGTAAAATCTGATAGAATTGGGTATTGTTATAAAATGTGACCCTGACTTTGAGAGGGGTTCTATAGATGCTTGTGAATTTTTAGGTAAGTTAACGTGTAATGCAACTTGGAATCTTCGTAGCATCAAATTTTTGTAGTAATTCAGGACCATGTGATCAAATCATCACTTCTGTGTGATTTGATTACAACTTAAGAGTCTTGACCTCTTTTCTGGTGCATAGAAGTTAGTTGTACTTTCTATCTGGTTCCAGTTTACTTAGGGGATCCTTTGGCTCCAGGTTTCTAGAATCTTGGTGTTCTCAGCCACAATCATGCCTGTAGTGGCATAAAGAGGACACTTGCTTTGAATGTGTCCCCCACAGTTTATGTGTGAGCTAGAAACTTAATCCCCAGTGCAACAGTGTGGAGAGGTGGAACTTTTAACACATGATTTGGTCATGAGGGCTCTGCCCTCTTGAATGGATTAATACCATCATCACTGGAGTATTGTCTCGGGAATACTATCATGGGAGTGGGCTTCTAACAGATGGATGAGTTCAGTTCCCTTTCCCTCTCATGTTTCCTTGCCTTTCTACCTTTTACCATGGGATGATGCAGTAAGATTCCCTTCACCAGATCCAGGCATCTCAACCTTGAACTTCTCAGCTTCCATAATTGTAAGAAATAAGTCTTTTCTTCGAAAATTACTCAGTGTCGTGTATTGTTACAGCAACACAAAACTGACTAAGACAGGTGGTCTAACTAGAAGTGAGGCACTGGTAAGAAAAATATATGGGGGTTGGTCTAAAAATAGGAGCTCAAGGCTAAGACTGAAGGATGTTAAAGCCTAAGGAACAAGCCTCCTCTCCATTTCCTATAGCACCAGCATTTTTTTTTTTTTTTTTGAGTCAGAGTCTCAATATCACCCAGGCTGGAGTGCAGTGGCACGTTCATGGCCACCGCAGCCTCAATCTGCTGGGCTCAGGCAGGCTCTCGGCCTCAGTCTTCCAAGTAGCTGGAACTATATGCGCATGCCACAAGGCTGGCTAATTATTTATTTATTTATTTATTACAGGGACGAGGTCTTGCCAAGTTGCCCAGGCTGGTCTTGAACCCTGGGCTCAGGCAATCCTCTCGCCGCCGCCTCCCAAAGTGCTGGGATTACAGGCTTGAGCCACCACACCCGGCCTTCAGCATTGTTTTTGAGCGTTGGAAAGAAAGGAAGTTGAGAGTAAGTAGGAGAGGGACACATTCAGAGGAGAGAATCGATCCTTTTAGTATTTCATTTATCTCCTGCCCATTCCTCATATAGCCTGACTGGTAGCTTTTGGTTTTTGAGTGAACTCAGCAGCTCTAGATAGCTTTAAAGAATAAGTAATGTATCTTTATATTTCTGCATCACAGAACCAGGCTGCCAGAACCGGAAAGGATTTTAGAGTTCATCTGATCTAGTTCTGACCTTTATAAAGAAAAAAAAACTTTTTATTTTGGAATAATTTGATTTACAGACAAGTTGCAAAGATAGTACAGAGAGTTTCCTTATACCTTCGCTTATTAACATTCTGCTAATGTTAGTCTCTTATGTAACTGGCTGGGCACAGTGGGTTATGCCTGTAATCCCAGCATTTTGAGAGGTCAGGTGGGAGAATCACTTGAACCGAAGAGTTTGAAACTAGCCTAGAGACAAGGAGACTCTATATACATAAACTAAAAAAATTTATATACCTTACATAACCATGGTAGGTCTATCACAACTGATAAATTAACATTGTACATGACTGTTAACTAAATTACAGTCTATTCAGATTTTACCAGTTATTCCAATAATGTCCCTTTCTGTTCTAGGAGCTAACCCAGTTTACCACACTGCATTTATCATTATGTTTCCTTTGTCTCTGATCTTTTCTAAGTCTTTATTTTACAGGACCTTGACAGTTTTTCTTTTTTACAATTTTGGTTATATATGTAACAAACATGTCATTATAACCATTTTTAAGTGTCCAATTCATTGGCACTAATTATCGGTGTTGCACAGTAAACACAATGAAGCCCATGGCTGTTCCACAGGCCAACAGGCAACGTGCAACCATTTGCCAGGCTTACTTGTGCCTGCACCTCTCTGATAGAGCAAGTGTGTGTCATTGGCTCAGGGCACCTTCCCTTGTGAGTCTCCTTGCTCAAACCTCTGGTCTTCAGCACCATCCGCAGGATGTATTTCATTTCTCTCCTGCCCATTCCTCATACGGCCTGACTTGTAGCTTCGGGGGTGGGTAGGCAATGGCAGAACCTAAACATTGTATAACTTAGCATGATTGAGGTAGCATGCTTCTTCCAGCAGGCTTGAACTCTCTCCTAACAGTGTCGTTTACTTCATCTTTTCCCTCTTGCTTCTCCCTGTCTTTTTTAAATTGATGAAATAAACCACACGGTTCAAGCATTTTAATTTGGTCTGTGAGTCTTTCTGCTCAGTGATCTCTGAGAGCTTTCCTGGTAGTGTACTTGGAGGCCATTGCAGATTCCACATGACAACAGTTCATATCAATATGGGATTCATTTGGGAGGAATCAAATGGATTGTGTTTTCCTTTCCCTCCTAGGATTGTATGGTCTGTCGACTGTCTCAACCATGTGTGTGTTGAATTATCAACTTTGCTCTTTATGGAGAAGCAGGTTTTCAGCAAATATTCACTCCTTCCCAATACTTAGGATGCCCTAAATGCCACCTCCTTCCTCCCCCCTTCATCGTTTACTCAACAACCATGTCTTGAGTGCTTACCGTGTGTACCAGGTACTTTACAAGATTCTGTGGGCTGAAAGGAAAAACAAGTTGGGTGAGTAAATTAATGTATTAACTGCATTAATTTAATACTTTAACGGGGTTCTCAGGTGCAGATTGACTGATGGCTCTAGTAAAATGACAGTTTTTGGACAAGGATAAAAATGGCATTTCTGGCAGAGGGTACATGATGCTCTCTCCGGATAAATAAGATTAGCTGCAAGAAACAAAAGCAACTCTGGCTATCCTAGGCTTCAACAAAGAGCAAAAGAATAGATATATGGGTGTGTCTGAACAAGGCCGGGGCAGGAAGAGCCAGAGACAGGATGCAGCCAGGGCAATCTCTCCCTCTTGTCACCAACTCTGCATGCTAGATCTTCATTCTTCTTTCTGCTGACTACCACTACCCCTCTCATTTCTCACTCCACATCTACTTGTCCACTCAACACATATTTGTTGAGCTAGGCATTGTGCTACATGCTGCATAAATATCCTCACTCTCATGGAACTTGCCTGTTAGAGTGGAGAGGAGGAGTCTCCAATGAATAAGCTGATTACAGAGCATGTTAGTTTGCAGGGAGAGGATGTGGGGGGATGAGAGAGTTGGGGAGAAATACCAACTGTGGAGGGAAATGCAGATAAGTTGCAGTTTTATTTTTTTATTTTTTTTTGAGGCAGTATCTCACTCTGTTCCCCAGACCAGAGTGCAGTGACATGATCATGGCTCACTGCAGCCTCAACCTCCTGGTCTCAGGTGATCCTTCACTTCAGTCTCTGGAGTAGCTGAGACTACAGGTACATTCCACCATGCCACACTACTTTTTTTTTTTTTTTTTTTGTAGAGATACAGTCTCACTATGTTGCCTAGGTTGGTCTTGAACTTCTGGGCTCAAGCGATCCTCCCACCTCAGCCCCCCAAAGTGCTGGGGTTACAGGCATGAGCCACTGCTCCCAGCCAAGAACTAGTTTTAAATAAGATGATCAGGGAGGGCCTCGCTGAGAAGTAGCCTTTGAATAAAGACTTGACCCAGAGTTCGAGACCAGTCTGGGCAACATAGCTGGACCTGGTCTCTAACAAAACAAAACGGCAAAACAAAAAACCAAGAAATTAGCCAGGCATTGTGGTGTGTGCCTGCAGTCCCAGCTACTCACAAGGCTGAGGCAGAAGGATTGCCTGGGCTCAGGAGGTCGAGGCTGTGGTGAGCCATGATCTTGCCACTGTAGTCCAGCCTGAGCGATAGTGAGACCCTGATTCAAACAAACACACAAAAACAGAAAACACTTAAAAGAGGTAAGGGAGTGAGCTGGAAGGTTACCTGGGGAGAAGGTTCCGGGTTGATGAAGCAGCTCATCAAATGCTCTGACATAGGAGCAAGGGGGAGAGAGAAGATGCTGAGGTCAGGGAGGTCAACATGTGGGGCTTAGCCTGAGATAAAAGAGCCACCAGGGGGTTCTAAGCAGAGGAATGGCACAGACTCAACAGGAGTGCTCTAGTCACTGTATTGAGAACAGACTCTAGGAATTAGGGCAGCTCAGCCATTTACTGTATGACCTTGTCTTTCTGCCTCAATTTCTCCCGTGTGTAAAAGTAAGAGATAATCATAGTAGTTACTGCATAGAGTTGGTATGAAGATTAAATGAGTGAGTACATGTAAAGCATTTCAGTGTCTGGCAGAAAATAAACTTTTGCTAATATTATGCTTTTGGTAATAATGACTCCAGTAAGTGAGATCTAGAAGTATGCAGCAGACAGAGTAGGTTGAGAAAATAGGTGTTTTTTCTCATTATTTCATTTATTAATTTATTAGGCGAAAGGGTTACTGACTGAATGATTTTGTTCTTCAAACAAAACTATAAAATACTTCCAACGACATAGAAATCGGTGTCGTGGATGCTTAATAGACATGAATTGCCTTGAAATAATGCAACTTAGGACTTGTTTTTTGTTCAGGAGCCTCAAAATTTGTAAAGTCAACACATTCAAGGCTCCACAAATGGTTAAGATAATGCTTAAATTGAAGCACAATTCCTTTCTTCATGAACACTTCTGTTGTGGCACATGATCTCTGCTGTTCTTGCTTTGTGAGTATGTTGATGAGACACAATCCTGACACAAGGCCTCTTTGTGGGAAAAACCTCCAAAATCTATTGGTAGGCCCCACTGACCAACCAAAGGCTAAAAATTTAACATTTCTGGCCGGCGCGGTGGCTCATGCCTATAATCCCAACACTTAGGGAGGCCATGAGGAGAGGATTGCTTGAGCGCAGTAGTTCAAGGCCAGCCTAGGCAACATAGCAAGACCTTGTCTCTTAAATAAATAGTAGCTGGGCGTGGTGGCGTGCGTCTGTAGTTCCAGTTACCTGGAAGGCTGAGGCGAAAGGATCACCTGAGCCCAGCAGGTCGAGGCTGCGGTGGCCATGAGCGTGCCACTGCACTCCATCCTGGGTGACAAAGAGACTCCAACTCAAAAAAACCAAACCAAGACAAAACAAAACAAAAAGAGCCAAATAATAAAATTTAAAGCATAAAACCTTAACCTTTCCTCAGATAATTGGTTACACCCCTTTGACACATTTGTGGTTCAGGGTTCCAATAATTGGGTTTCTAGTTAAGAGCTGAGCTAGCTCCTGACAATGTTAATGCCAACTGGAAACATCATAAATACATATAACTGATTGATGCACTTTGGAACTAACTGAAATAGAGCCGAAATCAATTTCCTTGCTTTACGACATGTTTTGATGGACTGTACGTTTTGAGCTATGTGTTCTGGATGAGGAATGACATTACAAGAAGCAGCATACTGTAGAGGTAAGGGCATAGCCTTTAAAGTTAGACAGACTTTCACATAATAGCTCTACCAGTGACTAGGACTATAGGTAATTTAATTTTCTATGGGTTAAATTTCTTTTAATGATAACGTGGGGGATCATGTCAGATAGAACTAAGGTTTGAAGCTTACACCTGCATAGGAAGGATTAAGTCCCTAAATCCATTTCCAGCTGGTTAAGACAAATTCTGTGGTTCATTGTGTAGGAAAGTTCCATTTAGTTAGTGATGGTCTGGCATGCGGGAATTGCTCCAAGTTCTTAGTCTACAGCTTTGGCTGGTTAGAATCTGCTATGATCAACACAGACTTCCATTTTGCGATCTGGAAGGTAGGTGCTGCTGCAAGTGGAAAGTTTTTCTTTAGGGATATGTCTACACTGAGCAATTATCGATCAAAAGACAGAAACATTTTTGTAGGTGTCAGATTAATATCAGTCAAGATATGAAGACCTCATCAGTTTGATGAAAAGTGTGAAGGGGCATGGTCAAACACAGATATAAAACTGTGTGATGTAATGCCAAGTCTACATAAAGGAATATTTTACCAGAATCACTCATTTATTCATCGAGCATTTACTGAATGAACACTTTTGATAGACCAGGCATTGTGGGGATACAAAAGTGATTAAGAGGCATCTGAACTCCTAGCGCTCACTGGGAGAGAGGGAGACATATAAACCATTAACTACAACATGACAAGTTACTCCTCACTCACTGCACCTGATTAATAAATCCTCTAGTGATAATGGATTGGTAAGGAACAGCAGATAACACTATTTGTAAGGGCCAGTGTGGTGACTCACACCTGTAATTTCAGCACTTTTTGAGAGGTGGGGATGGGAGGATCGTGTGAAACCAGGAGTTTGAGACCAATCTGGACAACAAAGCAAGACCTTGCTTGTCTTTACAAAAAAAAAAAAAAAAAATCGCACTATTTGTAGCTGAATGCATGTAAAAGGTCTATTTTAATGTTTAAAAAGAAAAAAACACGCACACCTACTTCCAGAACTAATCTCCTTTTACTGGCATAAATTCAAATTCAGAAACAAAAGTATGAGCTGCGATTTGCTTTATTCCCTGAAGGTTTTATTTATGAAATTTATGATGACACTTGTAGGGGATGAAGCAGATGTAGAAGGATGACACCAAATTTTAGGGAGGAGAAACAGCTCTGGAAGTAGGGGTGGGGATCAAGTCATGCTGTGGACATTTGGAAATCCACAGAGGTGGGTGGAAATATTTAACTTGCTCTTTCTCCCCCTTCTAGATGCTTCTCGTTCCGTAAAACAAGCCCAAACACAGAAGTGAGTCACATTATTCTGCGGTCACTATATTCTCTGCAGGTACAAAGCAGTCCCTCCCGATTGGAAGCATGATGGGCTAGAGTGACGATCCTCCCGGTCGACCCGCATCTAGTTATGCCTGGTAGACTGTCCCTCTCTTGATGCGGTCCTTCAGAATCCAGCCTCGGCAGGCCTGGCCCAGCCCTCTCGGCCCAGTTTGTGCAAGACTCGATTCCAACTCTGGGTTTCTGACTTTTGGCCGCATGGACTTGGAGCTGGGACTGTGGATGGTTGGCCCTTTCCGCAGTGGGCCCGGGGACTCCGACAAAGCGCCGCCCCCACACCCGCCTCACTCCGGGGACACAGGGCGCGTATCGTGGCGTCCCGCCGTGATAACCCGCCCCCCGGAGGGAAGGTGCGCGCTGCGACTCGCCGTCTCAAGCCCCGCCCCACCCCGCGCCCAGCCCCGCCCCGCCCCCTGGACGCAGAGCGCGCGGCGTGACGCTTCCGGCGAGACACTTGAAGACGCTGGAGGTGGGCGCCCTCGCCGGCCCGCGGGGACCTTCGGGAGAGTGTGCGGGTATTGGGGGTTTCTTGTTTTATGCTGGTTTTTGGCTTCTAGAGATTAGTTAAGAGCTTCATCGCGGCCTGCTTTTCGTCCCCCGGATCCAGGCAGGGCCTTTAGGCCGCGTTGTAGGTGCTTTTTTCGCCGCTCGTTTTCTGGGTCGTGAGTACTGCGAAGCCCAGAGGTCTTGAGGCAAATGCTTTCCCGTGGAGCGGAGTTCTGATTCGTGTCCGGGAGATGTAGCTGCTCCGTCTCTTTAAAAGTCTCGCGAACTCAGTGCCACTTCGAATTCACTATTCTAGGCACAGTCCCAAGACCCTCCTCCCGCCCTCCCCCCTTTATGGAAACTTGGTTCTTGAAACAGAAGGGGGTATGCGTTGCTTTCCGTCTTGTTAGGTTCACTGGCTACAAGATGCTTTTCTCTTAAGAAAATGAGAGTTACTTTCCCAAGGTTGCAGTGTCACATGTAATGACTTGGGCTTCCGTATATTTTGTCTTTCCCCTGACTCAATCTAACAAGAACTGAGGGTTGGATGCAAACATTTCTAAAAGTTTTGCAAGCGTTGAATATCGATAATTTGATTCCTTGGGCAGGGGTGAAAAGCAGCACCCCTCCACCTTCCAAAAGAGACATTAAAATAGTCGAATAGAGACATAAAAATAGGAGTATTTGCTTTCCAGTTTAGCAATAACTGAGTTAACTGATGAAGAGGTTAACATGTTACCTGTATAGAACTGGTTAGTAGATCTTGTTCAGTTTCCTGTGGGCCTATATTTACTAGAATTCAGTTTGTTATAAAAAATGATTGTTAGGCCGGGTGCGGTAGCTCATGACTGTAACCCCAGAACTTTGGGAGGCTGAGGTGAGAAGATTGCCTGAGCCCACAGGTTCGAGACCAGCCTCGGCAACTTGGTGAGACCTCATCTCTACAATAAATCAAAAAATAAACTGGGTGTGGTAGTGCTTGTCTGTAGTTCCAGCTACTTGGAAGGCTGAGGCGGAAGGATCACCTGAGCCAGAAGGATTGCCTGAGCCCAGCAGGTCGTGGCTGTGAGCATGCCACTGCACTCCAGCCTGGGTGACAGAATGAGACTCCAACTGAAAAAAAAAATTGTTACTGTGCAGGTAACACAGGCATTTACTATATTTTGAACGCCTTTGCATATTATCCCCAATGAATGCTCACAACAACCCCAGGAAATTGTTATCCTCATGCTACAATGAAGGCTACTGCAGCTTAGAGAGGTTGGGTAGCTTACCAGTTACTTCTTAGCTACTAAGGGCTAGAGCTAGAATTCAGACTCACTTTGTTTTGACTGCTGGACTGTGCTTTTAACCACCTCTGATCCATCTTGTCCTCCCCAGGTGCAGGCCTGGTGTCGTCTCCTGTGTGGACAGAGTGAGAACAATGCAGAAGGACCCCAGCCCAGTGTAAGTGCCATTGGGTATGGAATAGCCAGGAGCTTCTTGAAACCAGAGTTCTGGGCCAGGTGCGGTGACTCATGCCTATAATCCTAGCACTTTGGGAGGCAGAAGCAAGAGAGGATTGCCTGAATCCAGGGGTTTGAGACCAGCCTGGACAACTTGGTGAGACCTCGTCTCTAATCAAGAAATTAGACAGGCGTGGTGGCACATGCCTGTAGTTCCAGCTACTTAGAAGGTCGAGGTGGTGGCCATGAGCATGCCACTGTACTCTAGCCTGGGCAACAGAGTGAGATTCCAACTCAAAAAAAAAAAAGAGTGAAAAAAAGAACCTAGAGTTTCTTTCTCTAGCTGAAAAGAACTCTAAGTAGTAGAATGCCTGGGGCAGCATGAGGGATGGGAGGACCACTGGACATTTCAGCTAGAGGACCTGGTCTTGAGTTTCATCTCTGCCACCGACTAGTTGTGTGACGCTGGGTGAGTCATCCATCCTCTGTAGGCTTTACTTTCGTTTGTACAATGATAGGATATGTCTGGAATGATGACCTTTTAGTTCCATTCCATGGTGATGTGGTTTGTTTTTAAAACATGGTTGGCTCTGATTTCTCACTCTTGTGTTTTCAGAGTGCCTTTGCATTGGTTTGGCTTTAGCTACGCAGCCCTGGTTGCATCTGGTGGAATCATTGGCTATGTAAAAGCAGGTATGGTGTTATAGTTATTTAGCCTCGTAACACCTCCACGTTGTTCCAGTGAAAAGTAAGTCCCCAAGGTCCCTGAAGAGCAATCTTAATTCATTCAAGTTTGCTTTTGGCTCCAGAGCATGAGTGCAGGCTTCAGTGTCAGTCTTACAGCTCCTCCTGCACATGCCTTTTGGTTATCTGGCTGAGCTGAGCCAGGCTTCTTGTTGGATGACTTGTTTTTGCCTCTTTATCTTAAGATAAGCAGGAGTGGTTGTAGATTGTTATTATCGTTGACTACCATGCATCAGCCATGACCCCAAAGGGCTACCTCTAGTCTTCAAAGACTTATATTGAAGTCTCCTCATTAGGCTAGGTAGAGGTATGTGAGTGAATGTGCTTGTTTCTACTCCCTAGTCCTTCCTGCCTCTCCACCCCAGCAAACACATCAGAATTCTTATTCTCCAAATATTTGTTTAACTGACTGACCCTGTTTCCCTCTCCTTTTGTGATTTGCTTGAGGTTCTGCCTATATATAATTCCAGCCCTTGATAGATTGAACAGATCTGGTTAGAAAAAAGTCCTAGCCACAGTTCCATCTAAGGAGGGAAGACCTTTTCCTTTCTTGGATGGAAGTGCCCCCAGACAGAGCAGAGAGAACTGGGGTGGGAATACCATGACTTCTTTGATAAGATAGTATCCTTCCCAAAACTCGTTCCTGCTTGAGTATGCCTTGGTTATGAGCTATACTGAGAGAAGTTATCTTTGCTATCTTCTTTTTTAGGAAAGGGGAGTCTGGTTCTTTTTTGTGAAGTAAGAATCTGACGTTGCCATGGGGGTGTGTGTTTGTCTCCCTCTAGGTAGTGTGCCATCCCTGGCTGCTGGGCTCCTCTTTGGCAGTTTAGCAGGCCTGGGTGCTTATCAGCTGTCTCAGGATCCGAGGAACGTTTGGGTTTTCCTAGGTAAGTGTGCTTCAGCATCTCCTGAGGGCAGTTATATATCCAAACTACTCTACCAAAAGGCCCTGGTTTGGTGGGATGTGGCAGGTTCTTCACACTCATGACGGCTTCACTGCTTCTGCCAAATCCTAGAGAAGTTTGAGAGTAGGGGAGATTATGTTGGCCCTTGTTTGTCTATTATGCACAGAATATGGAAAGGTTTCCTGCCTCATGAGTTAATTTACCCTGTAAAATGAGTATGAAACTTGTACCAGACAGGTGTTTGTCTGGTAACCATTGAGGTTGCCTGCTAGAGATCACTCAGATAGGTTAGGCTTGCTTCAGTACTATGCTCTTCCTACTTGAAAATCACTTATGCTTTAGCCGTCAGCAAGATGTTTCAGACATAGGCCATGCCTCCAAGAAGCTTTCAACTTAGGACATAGACATAAAGTGCCCCCTGAGCAGCAGGAACAGTGAGGGGTGTGAGGGAAGGGAAGATCCCTTCTTATCAGGGTGGCTTCGGCACACTTCTATGGGGCTCCACCCATGTGTCAGACACTGCTGTGAGTGTGGGTTCCTTACTGTCTCCACAAACCCCACAGCATGAGAACGAATGCTGTGTTGGAGGGAGAAGCACCGTGTTAATAGAAGGTGGGAAGGGAGGCTATTGGTGACTGATGGGGTGTGCTGGGGAAGGACGAGGGACCCAGGTCTCAGCTCTGCCAGTGGCTCCCTCGCTCATGCTCCAGAATGACTTTTAGCCTGCTTTTGTCCATCTCTGATCCTACTCCTCTACTGTCAGCAAATGACCTCATGCTGCTTAGGAAAACAGCAGCTTTTAGGTAGGGACTCCTTCAAGCCATCAGTCTCCAAGCCTTCCCTTGTCCTGTTTCCCTCCTCTCCAAGGCCAGTCTCTTCACCTGAGCTTAAGGTCTCTTCTTTCCCACCTTCTCTGGAGCTTCACACTATCAGTGATCCCACCTTTTATTTATATTCCCCTCTTTGCTGAATCCCTCTTGTTGATGTTGAAATGTGCTCATCTGACCCATTTTTTTTTTAAAGGATATCCCATGACCCCACTTCCTTCTTTAGTTGCTTGACTTTCTTTCCCTTCAGAAACTTCTTAAAAAATCCTCTGTGTGCTATGCGAGGTGACTCATGCCTGTAAGCCTGGCACTTTGGGAGGCTAAGGCAAAAGGATTGCTTGAGCCCAGGAGTTTGAGACCAGTCTGGGCAGCATAGTGAGACTTTGTCTCTCCAAAATATCAAAAAATTAGCTGGGCATGGTGGCATGCACCTATAGTCCCAGCTACTTGAGAGACTGAGGTAGAAGGATCACCTGAACCCAGGAGCTGGAGGTTACTATGAGCATGATCGTACCACTGCACTCCAGCCTGGGCAACAGAGTGAGACCCCAACTAAAAAAAAAATCATTTATGTTCTCTGTCTCCATTTCTTCTCCCCTCATGACTGACCTACTTCAGTCTCCATTTCTGTCCCACTGTCTGTGGAAATGGCTCTTCTCAAGTCTGCCAGTGACCTGTTTATAAAATCCAGTGTACAGGCCAGGCTCAGTGGCTCAGTCCATAATTCCAGCACTTTGGGAGGCTGAGGTGAGTGGATTGCCTAAGCCCGCGGGTTCAAGACCAGCCCAGGCAACTTGGCAAGACCTCATCTCTACAATAAATCAAAAATTAGTTGGGTGTGGTGGCGTGTGCCTGTAGTTCCAGCTTCTTGGAAGGCTGAGGTGGAAGGATTGCTGGAGCTCAGCAGGTCGACAGTGGGGTGGCCGTGAGTGTGCCACTGCACTCCAGCCTGGGCTACAGAGTGAGACTCCAACTCAAAAATATATATATATATAATAATCCAGTGTACATTTTTCAGTCCTTTTTTTTGAGTTGGAGTCTCACTCTGTCCCCCAGACTGGAGTGCAGTGGCCGCTCCCGGTCACCGCAGCCTCGACCTGCTGGGCTCCGGTGATCCTTCCGCCTCAGCCTTCCAAGTAGCAGGAATTACAGGCATGTGCTCCCACGCCCAGCTGACTTTTTGATTTAGCATAGAGATGAGGTCTCACCAAGTTGCCCTGGTGGGTCTCGAACCCATGGGCTCAGGCAATCCACTCACCTCAGCCTCCCAAAGCGCGGGATTACAGGCTGAGCCACCGAGCCCGGCTCAGTCCTCATTTTATTTGGCCCATTAGTTCTCGGCACAGTTGGCCAGTCATTCTCCATTTTCCTGATTTTCCTTTTAACCTCATTTTCTTTGTCGACCCTTCTTTCTTTCTGACCATTAAATATTGAAGTTCTTCAGGTGTGGCTTTTTAAAAATCGTCTTTATACTCTCACTTGACAGTGTCATTGAAGCCCATGCCTTTAATTCCCACCCTTATACAAATGACCCAGATTTCTCTCTCCAAGCTGTACTCTCTGTTTATAGTTGCCACTTGAGATTGTTTTAGATGCCTCAAGGCATCTGCCCAGATCTGACCTTATGATCTCACATATCGGTCTTCAAGCCCTTCAGGTCGTGACTGCTCTCTTCCCCAGCCTTTCTAATTCCTCAGCAAATCCTTCAGCACTCACTCCAGCACATGTATGCTGAGCTGTCCTCTTCATCCCCACAGCTGCCGTCCTGGTCCCCGTTATCCCCCTCTGCCTGTGTTCCCAAGGAAGTTTCTTAATTAGTATCCCTGCATATTCTCCAGTTTTCCTGCAGTTTGTCTCGCATTTGTACCTGGACCCGTATGTTGTGGGCAGGCAGGAAGCTCCCTCACCTGGGGAAGGAGGAGCAAATGTAGGGTGGGTCTGGCCTTGAGAGCTCGGCAGAACTCTTCTCACCTTTGGTCTCCCTGCATAGACGATGCCGTGATTTTTTATCCTTCTCTTTATTTTTTCATCAGCTACATCTGGGACCTTGGCTGGCATTATGGGAATGAGATTCTACCACTCTGGGAAATTTATGCCTGCGGGTTTGATTGCAGGCGCCAGGTACTTTCCGTTCTATTCCTCTTCTTTGCTAGTGTAAAGCTTAGTTTATTGCCCAAGATTCAAAAATTCACTTGTTTCAGTATACCTGATGCTAGCCCTCAACTGACTGGTTTAATTTATGCATAAATAGGCCGGGCGCGGTGGCTCACGCCTACAATCCCAGCACTTTGGGAGGCTGAGGTGAGAGAATTGCCAGAGCCCACAGGTTCCAGACCAACCTGGGCAACTTGGCGAGACCCCATCTCTCCAATAAATCAAAAAATTAGCCGAGTGTGGTGGCGTGTGCCTGTAGTTCCAGCTACTTAGAAGGCTGAGATGGAAAGATAACCTGAGCCCAGCAGGTTGACACTGCAGTGGCCGGGAACAAGCCACTACACTTCAGCCTGGGCGACAGAGTGAGACTCCAACTAAAAAAAAAATTATACATAAATAAGACTACAAAAACAGTAGCTGATTTAATATGAAAATGACACAAGTCTATCCATTCACTGTGGATATGATTTTGTTATCATTGCGTTCTGGTCCATTCTGACTCCTCCCTGCAGTGGCAGAAGTTTAGTGCAAAGCCATGACTAGCATTTTGTGTGATTTGCAGCCAGGTTTTCATCGTTCTTGTCTAGGTGTCTTTTGTTATTGGAAGTTTGGCTAGAAGGGAATTTTGATTGAATCCTGTTTTCTAATTAACTTTGATTGTAAAACCCAAACCAGTTTTGTTTTATTTTAAAGATGTGGGGTACAATTCAGGATTAGGTATACAAGTGGTCATTAAATTTTAAAAAAATTTAGTTTGTAAGTGTAATAATGACATCCTGAAGGCAGAGGAATTTTTAAAATCTTTTTCAGAAAAAAGACCATGTACTTGACTTTGATCACAGTTATGATGCTGTCAAGCATAATGTTTTGTACCTGAAGCAAAAGAGTCAGTGGAGGCCAAGGTCAAGACCAATAAACCAGGAGGCTGCAGATCTGCCATTAATTAGTTCTGTGACTGTGGGAAGGCCTTGATCTCTCTTGCCTGCATTTTCTTCATATCTTCAAATTATTGGCAGTTGGATTAGAAACTCCAGCTCAGACATTTTGTCTGCATGAGCTATTTTAAGACCTCAGGACTGCCCCCTGGCATGGTTTTTCTTTGGTTCCTCTAGGCATGGAAGTGCTGTCTCTGACTGCTCAGTCTTAGTTCCTTCCTCCCCATGCAGTTGTGGGGGACCTGCAGAATCCTAGTCCCTTAAAAAAATAGTCACCTGCTCTGTCCCTTTCCTTAAACATTTTTTTGTTTGTGTTTCTTTTGAACAGTTTGCTGATGGTTGCCAAAGTTGGAATTAGTATGCTGAATAGACCCCATCAGTAGTCATGTCCCAGCTTGGACTCATGAAGAATGAAAATCTCCTAACTTACACTATTTTCAATGTATTAAGAGAAATAAGTGCAGCATTTTAACATATTCTGGCATTTTACTCTTCTTAAAAAAAGAAAGCTGAAACTTGGCAGGGGAAAAAATCAGTCATTACAACTCTACAGAGGTGCCAAGTATAAAACACATGAGTTTAATGATACTCTCATACAGTTTGATTCTTGTATATTGATGTTATCTCCTCTTTCTGTATCTGTGGGTAAGATCTCAAGGGTAAAACATTAGGTGTCAACATTGGGGGCCCTGAGGTCGCATGCCCTCAGAGGAGCCGAGTAAAGAAAGTCTCTTATGAGATTTAGAATATCTGTTCTGCTGTTCATCTTAGAGCCGAGGCCTTTGAAATTATGTTAAATGAAATATCAGTGAAAATAAAGTTTACATAATATTTTCTGTGATGGCTTTATTGTCAGAGCTGTCTAACATAGGATGAGATGTGGGTAGCAGGAAGATACAGAAACATGAACATATTTTTACATGATGTTTAGGTTACCCATTTTGAATAATTTAAGGACCAAGGGAAGTTATTTATTATTTGATATACATTGCATTGAAGCTTATTTTAAAAATGATCTATGAGGATTTCTAAGATTAGAACTTTGTAGCAAAAAAAAAAAAAGAATTTTGGTTAACTGGTTCATCTACAAGTGTGAAATTAAAAACCCATCTGTAATAAAACATTAGTGGCTTAAAAAGACATTTATTGGCTAGGCACAGTGGCTCACACCTATAGTCCCAGTACTTTGGGAGGCCGAGGTGAGAGGATTGCTTGAACCCACAGGTTCGAGACCAGCCTGGGCAACATGGTGAGACCTTATCTCTACAATAAATCAAGAGAAATTAGCCAGGCATGGTGGCATGTGCCTGTGGTTCCAACTACTTGGAAGGCTGAGGCAGAAGTATCTTTCTTCTGAGCCCAGTAGGTTGAGGCTGCAGTGGTTGTGAGTGTGTCACTGCACTTCAACCTGGGTGACAGAGTGAGACTCCAACTCAAAAACAAAACAAAAACCCCCATCTAGAACAGCAGTCCTCAACATTTTTGGCACCAGGCACCAGTTTTGTGGACCAGGGGCAAAAGAGATGTGCATTCAGACCTCACTGGTAATGTTAACCTGTATTTGCAGTGGTAGCATCACTATCAGCTCCGCCTCAGATCATCAGGCATTAGATTCTCATAAGGAGTGTGCAACTAGGTCCCTTGTATGTGCAGTTGACAATATGGTTCATGCTCCTATGAGAATCTAATGCTGTCTCTGATCTGACAGGAGGCAGAGCTCAGCTGGTAATGCAAGTGATGAGGAGGGGCTGTAAATACAGAGGAAACTTCTCTGGCTTGCCTACCACTCACCTGCTGTGACACCAGTTCTTAATAGGCCACAACTGGTACTCGTCCGTGGCCCAGAGGTTGGGGATTCCTGGTCTGGAACTTGACTCACCTAATTTGGTCTCTACATGGGACATATTAACCAGTTACTGCCATAGTTGCGCTTCACTTTTTTTCTTTTTAGCATTGATTAACTCAGTCTGGGACCCATTTCTTTAGTTACGTTTCCCTTTACTTACTTTATTTTTTGAGTTGGCATCTCATTCTGTCACCCAGGTTGGAGGGCAGCGGCATGCTCCCAGCCACCGCAGCCTCGACCTGCTGGGCACAAGCGATCCTTCCACCTCAGCCTTCCAAGTAGCTGAAACTACAGGCATGTGCCAACATGCCCGGCTAATTTTTTGATTTATTATAGAGATGAGGTCTCGCCAAGTTGCCCAGGTTGGTCTCAAACCCGTGGGCTCCCAAAGTGCTGGGATTATAGGCATGAGCCACTATGTCCAGCCTGTTTCCCTTTATTAAAAGGAAAGATTATTTGCTACTTCCCTCCACCCTAACTGGTGTTGGTTTAGTGTAAAGTCAGGCATTTGTGTCATGTGTTTACTTAAGTTCCTTGAAAGCGGTCCTAGTTTCCTCTTTTTTTTTTTTTTTTTTGAGTGGAGGTCGCATTCTGTCACCCAGGGTGGAATATAGTGGCATAATCACAGTTTGTTTACCACAGCCTCAATCTCCTGGGTTCAGGTGATCCTCCTGTCTCAGCCTTCTGAGTAGCTGGGACTATAGGCAAGCACCACCACACCCAGCTAATTTTTAAAATTTTTTGTAGAGATATGGTCTCGGTATGTTGCCTATGCTGGTCTTGAACTCTGGGCTCAAGCAGTCCTCTTGCCTTGGCCACCCAAAGTGCTGGAATTATAGGTATGAACCACCACACCCAGCCTCATCCTTTTTTTAATATGACAAGGTTTTGAATACTTTAACTATCTTTGTAACTCCCCAGACAGGATGCAGCTTGACAGGATCATTTTTAAATAAGAGTTTTGGACAGCCCTATCACAGCAGTGACTAAGGTTTTGGTCTACAGAGACCTCAGGTTTTTTTTTTCTCACTGCTGTTAATACTGCTATAGTGAAAGGATTGTACTTGATATCACAAATACTTTTGACTAAATCAGAAATTGTTTTTTAGTTCTGGCTTAGTCAGTACTTGCCTGTCATATAGTTTGTACCAGGTTCATGACTTAAGTACTAAAGAGAAATCCATTTATAAACCATTTCAGTCGTGTGACTTCATGCCCTGGCAAATCAGATTATTTTGATCTTCTCAAACATTGGCCTTATACAGTCTAAAGGAAAAGGGGAAAGAAAATCAAGTAGGTACATTCTATTTTTGGTATTTAAAAAATTGAGTTTTATGGAAATGTGCTTGGGAGAAAAACTGGTTGTAGTCACAAAGTGTTACAGTGGTTGAACACCTATAGGTGGCCCCGGGTGTTCTCATGAGCTATAAAGAGCCATCTGCAAAGTCCATGTCTTTGTCCTTCTTTATGGCTGCGAATATTCCATTGTGTGTATGTACCACATTTTTTTTATCTAGTCCAACTTCGATGGGCAATATGGTTGGTTCCATGTTTTTGCTATTTTGAATAGAGCTACAACAAACATACGTGTTCAGGTGTGTTTTTTGTAGAATGATTTGAGTTCCTCCGGATATATTCCCA
>CAUYQG010277978.1:0-11449 GCA_963574415.1 Tarsius wallacei
CTGTTGCCCAGGCTAGGGTGCAGTGGCATGATCACAGCTCACTGTAGCCCCAACCTCCTGAGCTCAAGCGATCCTTCTGCCTCAGCCTCCTGAGTAGCTGGGACTATAGGTGCGTGCCAAAACACCTGGCTAATTTTTTAATATTTTGTAGAGATGAGGTGTCACTATATTGCCTAGGCTGGTCTCAAGCTCCTGAGCTCAAGTGATCCTCCCGCCTCAGCCTCCCAAAGTGCTGGGATTATAGGTGTGAAACATCGTGCCTGGCAATGTCCTGATAATTCCTGGCAGACCCTGGACTTTTGTCTCCTCTACCTAGACACTGTGGGCATTCCATAGCTGCCACTGCCTGAGCAAAGTTGTCCCAGAGCGGCGGGGAACACACTCACACAGGCGTCCGTAATTTGTAGTCTGCCGCATCCGCAGGTCTTCAGTGGAATGGTGGAGACTTGGGCCAGCCACGGGGCTCCTGGCAGGGCTGCGATCTAGGAGGAAAAATAGAAAGAACTTGTTTGGCCTTGGCAGGCTTGCTGGTGTAACTCTGCCTCTCGGATCAGCAGGTATATGTGCGTGATCACTTCAACTACAGAAAACTGGGTTTCAAGACATGTCTCTTCTCTTTCCAGAAAGAAATTTATTGTTATTTTTTGAAACAAATTAATATTCTGAACAAGATTACAGAGAAACTATTTGTATTATTGAAAGTGAGACAGATACACGATTGATTAATGAGGCACCATGTGTGTAGCAAACTGCCTGGGTTCATTCCTGATTCCACTACTTACTGGCTGTGTTACCCCCAAGCAATTATTTAACATCTCTGTGCCTCAGGGGCCACATCTGTAAAATAGTGCTGACAATAACAGCACCTATGCCGTGGGGTTACTGTGGGGGTGAAGTGAGTTAACAGAGGAAGAACACTCAGCACAGCACCCAGGACATCATAAGTGCTGAGTATGTATTTGTTGTTATTATGATTATGTTAAATACGTCCCATTTGTAAATAATCCGTTTAAAGAGGTCACTCAGGGTTTTTTATTTAGCAACTTTGTTCTGGGTACTGTGTCCATCTGATAGGTTCAGCAGGGCGAGTGTCTCTGAGCCTCTTGACTCTAACATTAAGAGTAGACGGCTGGAGATTTGAGATGTGTGCCTGGAACAACCCACTCTCCCTGGACAGCCCTAGGCTCTGCTAACCAGCATAACACCAGTGGCCAGGTGTTCAAGCCCTGGCACCCTTGGGATGAGCCCAGCCCCTTCTATGCCTCTAATGTGCTCTGTTCTCTGCTGAGACTCTTGGTCCTTCTGGGAGGTTTGATGTGCAACTTTTGGTCCTTTCCAGAGACGAGCCATCTCTCCCAGCATTCCCCAAGGCTGCGTGCACGTAAGACTCTCCCAGGGAGTTCTCTGACCTCCCTCTCTGTTGCCAGGCCGTACCTTAGACCAATGGAATCCAACTCTCCAGGGTGGGGCCCCAGGTATTAGGACATGTTTCAAGCCCCCCAGGGATTTGCAATGTGCAGCCCAGGCTGAGAAAAAACTCTCTCCCTAGAAATTGTTCTGCTCTGTTGGTGAGATGACACTGGAGGGTGGTTGGGTTCCTGCAGGCCCACAAAGAAGGAGACTGAAGGACCCCTAGAACCTCAGCATTTCTCCAGAAACTCAGTTATCAAGGTGGGCTCACCTGGGTGCCAGGGCCTGACACTGGCCCCACATGCATCACGGCCACCAGCGTAATGCCCGACTTACTTGTGGTGGAGACCGACTTCCCAATGTCGGCCAAAGAGCGGTGGATGGGCTTCTTAGTTTGGTGACGATGCCTTCTCAGAAGGACGTAGCTGACTCTCTCCCGCAGCTCAGGGCGCAGGAGCCCATCCTCGATTTGCTTTTCAATGACATCATCTGCATGGGAAACAAACATGCCTTGTCCCCATGGCAGAGAATAGCCCCAGGGCGTGAGGGTCTTCAGTTTCGCCAGTTATGAGTGGGGTTAAGCAAGCTAGAGGTGGCAGGGGGTGTGGAAATAGTCCTGGCTTAGCCATTAACTTTGGAAACCTGAGTATATCACCAACCCTCAGCCTCTTCACATTCTGGGGCACATGCATGTTTCTGTGTGTGTGTGTGTGTGTGTGTGTGTGTGTGTGTGTGTGTGTGTAGAAGTGTCTGCTCTATGTTATTAATGAAAAGTAGAAGAAATAGTCAATACGCAAGTGCCCCCAGGAAGCGCAAATGCATTGTGTTAAATGGTTTTAGTCCTAAACAGAACTCTTTTTAGAAAACTATTTTGGGCAAAATGCTTCTGGCAAATTACGTTAGAACGAAACTCACAAAAAAACTTTTAGGGGTAAGAAGGCAAGTCATATCTTTCCTCCAACACACTGAGAGCTAATTTCCTAGAGATGAATGGTGACTATTTTATCCTGAAAAGAAAAAGGGTTGTCATAGCAAGAAGTGTCTCTGACCAGGCCAAGAGCACCCCTTGTTTCTCTTCGCTGCGTTGCCGGATGGCGTTTCAGGGGACAATCTTTTCTCCTCTGTGGGAGCTCTATGTAGGACTGAAACCTGGACCCCGGGAGAGTGGCCCATGGCGGCCTCTGCCTCACCTATGATCTGTGGCAAGGAGCCGCTGTCCAAATCCAGCAGCACTGTTCCCGTCTGCAGGCAGGTGCGAAGCTCGAAGAGGCTGTGCAGCGACAGTGTGGACACATGGGGCTTGCTCCAGCGTTCTCCTCCTGCCTCTACCTTTTCTTCAAACTTTATCCACCTGAAGGGGTAAGGATGGGACTCAGTGTGGCCAGCGCCTTCGGGAGGAGGCCCCACCTGGGACTCCCCAGGAGATGGTGTTGTGAGGGGGTTATGCTGTCTTTATTGCTAGGGTGTTGGTCCTAGACTCACAGGCAGAGGATCTTGGGGACACCCTCACTCTGTCCCCCACTCCTCTTGATGCTGTCATTCTAAGGACAAAGTGTTGCCCAGAGACTGACCCTATGTGGGCATGAGGGATCTTTTGCGGGGGGTGATGGAAATGTTCTAAAATTGGACAATTGTGATGGTTGCATAGCTCTGTATACTTACTAAAAATCATTTAATTGTTCACTTAAAATGAGAGAACTTTAGGTTATTCTATAACAATAATTCTCTTTTTTAAAAAAAAGTCACAACTGAAACCTGGTTACCCCAAGCTGGTCACACATGTGTGTTCGGAGTGGTTTGCTGGGAGCAGGAAAAATGTTCCCTGACAAAAAGTATTTCCCTCCAAACTCTGCAGCGGGGCCTGAGGTTTCTGTGCTTTTCACTCTGAATTTTGGATCTGAAAATTCAGGTTAAAAGCCACGTGTCATCTGGGAAAATTAAACCATGGACGTGTAGGAATTTGGCTTTCCAAGAGCCTTGAGATCACAGGCTAAGGTGGAGGTGGTTGAGTGGGAAGGCCTTGGGCAGAGGCAGCACCCACCTGCCACTTCAATCTATTCCAACTGAAATCCCAAGGGAGGATTTTTGGACTATGACTATCTAATTCTAAAATTCCTCTAAAAAAATGAAACATCTTAGAATGGTTGAGGAAGTTTTATGAAAGAAGAGGAATGGGGGTGGGCCATACCTCAGCAGATATAAACACTTTCTGAAAAGCTCATGTAATTAAGACAGTGTGATTCCAGGCCAGTTACAGACAAAGTACAGGGCAACAGTTCAGAGACAGACCAAACACCCATGGGAAGTAAGTTTTGATGAAGGAGATGTTTCAAAGACAAGCAACTTGAAAATTTTTCAAACTTAAGTCTTCACTTTTCACAAAACATCATGCTAAATTCTTTATGGATTAAAGCCTAACCATAAAAATAAATACATAACAAACATGTAAGTGTCCTAGAAGAGAATACAGAAGAGTATTCTTATATTCTTGGAGAATATTGTGGAGAAAAACTTCCTAAACAACATGTAAAACCATAAAGGAAAAAAAGGACATATTTTATTATATAAAAATAAAACAGTCGGGTGTGGTGGCTCACGCCTCTAATCCCAGCACTTTGGGAGGCCGAGGTGAGAGGACTGACTGAGCCCAGGGGTTCAAGACCAGCCTGGGCAACTAGGCAAGACCTCATCTCTACAATAAATTTAAAAAATTGGCTGGGCATGATGGCACATGCCTGTAGTTCCAGCTACTTGGAAGACTGAGGCGGAAGGATTGCCTGAGCCCAGCAAGTTGAGGCTGCGATGGCCGTGAGTGTATCACTGCACTCCAGCCTGGGTGACAGAGTGAGACTCCATCTCAAAAACCCCCCAAAACTTCTCTATAATAAATAAGATACAAACTTCTCTATAATGAATAAGATACAAACCAAGTTCAAAGAAAGTATTTTTGCAACAAACAGAGCATCGAATGGCTAATGTTTATAATGTAACACTCCTTTGAATTAGTAAGAAAAAGAAATGAAGATGGCCAATACACATATGAAAAAGGGCTCAACTCTACCAGTAAGGACTTCCAAATTACTACAAATAAAATAACATTCTTCATTTCTCATATTGGCAAACATTAAAAAGACTGACAACTTCCTGTGTCAATGGAAACATGGGGAGATGGTCACTCATATACCGCAGGTGTGACGGCACAGACTTCCTGAGGCATGCAGCCTCTTTCAACATTCTGAGTGCATGCCTTTGGGCCCAGTGGGTTCATTTCTAGGAAATTATCACAGGAATATAACTACAATCTGCAGTCTGTAATATGTTTACAAGGATGCTCACTGCAGCTTTGTCTATTAGGCAAAGAACCAGAAATTGCTAGGTTTCCAGTAGAAGCATGGTTACCTCAATTCTGTATGCCCATGCTGTAGAATACCCCCAAGAGATAAATAAAAAGTATGAGGGTGAACTTATGTACTGACAGGATTGACATTACCATCCCACTTTATAAAAAAGAAAAAGCAGGCTGAACGCAGTGGCTCAAGCCTGTAATCCCAGCACTTTGGGAGGCGAGGCAAGAGGATTGTCTGAGGCAAGAGGTTCGCGACCAGCCTGGGCAACACGGTGAGACTGCATTTCTACAATAAATCCAAAAAATTAGCCGGGTGTGGTAGCACTCGTCTGTAGTTCTGGCTACTTGAAAGGCTGAGGCAGAAGGATGGCCTGAGCTCAGCAGGTTGACACTGGGGTGGCCATGAGCCTGCCACTGTACTCCAGCCTGGGCAACAGAGTGAGACTCCAACTCCAAAAAAAAAAAAGAAAAAGCATTAGTGTGTGTGTCTGTGTGTGTATGTGTGTGTGTGTGTGTGTCTGTGTGTGTGTGAGTGCATGCACACATGTGTGTACACGTATCTAAAAATGCCTAGCAAAAGTTTTGGAAAGATCTATGTCAACTTGTGAACAATGGTTACTTTGAGCAGAGGAGTGGAATCATTGAGGGGTAGAATTTAAGAGACTTCTGCTCTGTCAGGACTAATGAGTATAGTAAGAATACAATCTATGAGGCAACACTACCAGGTTTTGAATCCCGCTCCATCATTCTCTAGCTGTGGACCTTGAGTAAGTAACTTAATTCCTCATCACCTTTGTTTTCTTCAGGAATAATAATATTATACAGTAATTAGAGCAGTGCCTAGAATATAAGATATACTCGATTAGTGTTAGCTATTAACAATAAAGAATAATACTTCTGTAATTTTAAGAAAATTTTTAAAAAGAAGAAAGTAAAGTCATTCAGAGTTCTCTCAACCAGAAGACATGATGGTTGATATTTCAATGACTATTCTTCTTGATCTTCGTATGCTTGCCTTAACTTTACCTTAATGGCACCATCACCTTAATGCCACAAGGGCTTTAAGGGCATAATATCTAATGGACATCCTTTCATGTTCATAATTATTCATATAATTTTGAAGTCTTTTTAGTATTCCATTGTATTAATGTACAATAATTGATATGAACAGTTCTCAATTGGTGGACATTCAGATTATTTCTATTATTCTTTATTATAAACAAGACTGGTTTAAACATCCCTGGTCCCTGATAAATATTTTCTTTAGCATAAACTCTCAGCAGTGGAATTGCTGTGTCTGCACATTTTTATGACTTATAATGTCAAATGTTTCCAGAATCTTGTGTTAATGTACACCCCCACCAATGTACATGAGATCTCACATTTCCTTAAAGTTGCTCAGACTCTAGTATTTTCATTCTTTTTCACCTTTGTTCATTTGGTAATTGAAAAATTATATCACGTTTGCATTCTTCTGATTACTAGTGTGGTTGAACACGTTTTTCTTTGTCAGATTTCCTCTTCACATAATTGTGTCAGTACTTCGCATTATTAATGTTTAACATCTCAATTCCATACATTGACTTGAGACAAATTAACCAGGCTCTTCATGGAGACTCGGAGGATCAGATGGACACAGGATGGGGAGATTTGATTAGAGGTAGCCTGGGAGATGAAGACCTGAAACATGGGAGCTGGAGCCAGAGACCAGGCGGATGCTTGCCTTGGAGACTCAAAAAGTAATAGCTGACTTTTTCATGGGGAACTCCATTTGGAGGAGTATCACTTACATTATGGTAGATCCAAAACTGTATGATACCAAGGGTAAGGCTTTTCAAAAAGTTGTGTTAACATAAGTTGTGTAGATCAAAGGATAAGTCTAAATGTTTTAGTTGAGAAGATGCTCAACCTTTCTCCCTGAGGGAGCCAGACATTCTTAAGCAGGGCTTTCCTTTGACACCCCATTCTTCAGCCTTCTGCTCATACAAATGCAACTCCACCTGGAAAGAGTGATGGGAGCATGTCTTCTCTTTGAAACATCCTCTACTAACTCCGGATAGTAAAGGCGTGTGACCCTCTCCACCACTCAGGACTGTGTGGGGCACATAGCAAACATTAACTCCATACACACACAGACAAAGGCACTAACCCACTTGAGCAGAAACACTAGTTACCTGACTTCAGGTTCAAGGCATTGCCAGAACTAGACCCTGCTACCAGAATCCTGAAGACCTGATTTTAAAGCATTCCAGAATACTAGACCACTTCACCAGGGACATTTCTCTAGTTTCCTTTGTAACTATTTTGGGAATCTGGATGTTGAAGCATGAAGCCTGCCACCTGGAACTTAATTTTGTGTTTTAAAGTGAGCTAGATGGACCTTAAACGATTATCGTAACACTATAAGAAAAGTATTGGCAGTAGTGGGAAACTGCCAGGGAGGGCGGGGACGGGATTGGCAGTAGTGGGAATCTGCTGGGGGCAGGGGGCACACGTCATCAACAAGGGGTACATGCATAATGAATATTTGTATACCTAACCCTGAATCGTACCCCACATTTAAAAAATAAAAATAATAAATAAAGTGAGCTGGAAATTTAGCTCACTATCATCTTGAATGAAACAAGGAAACATCACGGAGTACCAAAGATCGACACAGTGGTTTTCAACCTTGGCCGTCCATTAGAATTACCTGGAGAAATTTTTAAAAGCATCAATGCCTGGATGGTTACCCCACCAGCAGGGTGGCCTGGCCAGGAGGCTCCCAGGTTATCTGAGTGGGCCCTGAAGCTTGAGAAACCCCTGCTCTGTAGCTACGGAGAATCATGTGACTTAGGGGTAGTTCAACTTATCTGGGGTCCCAATGCAGGCAAACATAGCCTTGTACACATGGGTCTGATTCTCCTTATACAAGAGGGGACATGGCCTCTTTCCCTTAGAATGGCTCCAAGCACGCCAGCTGAGGGGCTTGCCTTTCTAGCATGGTCATTCTATGCTTGAGTTTCTCTGATTTATAACTGAAGTCTGTTTACAGTCTGTACTCTATGCCAATGTGTCTCAAACTGTAAAGTGGGTGGGGATCTTGTAAAAATGCAGATTCTAATTCAGTAGGTCTGGGATGGGGTCCAAGCTTCTACATTTCTAATAAGCTCCCAGGTAGGCTGATGCTGCTGGGCTGAAGATCACCTTTGAGTATCGTGTGTTATTATTATCATTGGTTACTTTTTTTTGTAGAGATGGGGTCTTGCTCTGTTGCCCAGGCTATTCTCAAACTCCTGGCCTCAAGCAACTTTCCTACCTTACCCACCTGAGTAGCTGGGTAAGCCACCTCACCTGGCTTGAGTATGATGCAGAATGTCCTCTTTCCTCCCAGCTTTTTACTGCCCAGCAGGAGTGTCACTTCCTCCACAAAGTCTCTGCCAGTTATTCGCTTATTTCTCCTGTAACACCCTAGGATGGTGGTTCTCAAACTGAAGCATGCATCAGAATCACCTGGAGGGCTTGTGAACATACAGATTGCTTGTGGCCTTACCCCTAGAGTTTCTGATTCAGTAGGTCTGGAGGTGGGGAGGAGGGGTGTCAAGAATTTGAACAACTCGAACAAGTTCCCAGGTGGTGCTGATGCTGCTGATCCACTGTTCTGGGAGGAAGATTCTTAAACTTGGTTGCCCTGAGATAAAGGTATCCTGGATATCTTTAAAGTCTTCATGTTTAGGTCATACTCAACACCAATTTACATCTGAATAGAAACTGGGATGGGACCCAGGCAACTCTGCTACCAACTGTTCTAGGTACATTTGTAACTTCTCAGGCTCAGAGCCTAAAATAACAATTGTGGCCAATCTTGTTATCTGATAATCTTGGTATAAAACAGATGCCAAATCCACATTAAGCTTCTTGAGGACAGGGACCGTTGCTTCCATTGTGGTGTCCCCTTATGGTCCCCTGCACAGATCTGCCCTCATTAAATGATTGCTTCCTCCTGCTTGAGGGTAGCAAGATCTCACAGAGCAGTCTGAATGCAGCCTGGCTATGAGGGGAAAGATCTTAGAACCCATTTGGTTTGAGTAGACTTTAAAATACTCAGAATGTTCTTAGCAATGATCACCATAGTCCAGCAAAACCACCAACACATATGCAAAGATCCTCTGGGTGGGAGTGTCACCACCAGCTAGGAAATATCCTATTAAAAAAAGCCACACAGGAGTCTGATAAGCCTGGACCCAACTATCAGTTTACAGGGAGCAGAGGAACATGGTATAAACAACACCATAGAAACAAGGAACAGAATCTAGCATGTGGAAAACCACACAGAACAAACAATGCAGTTTCTTCAACAATAACAACGGCAAGGGAAAAATAAGGGAGGGGGAAGCTATAGATTACAATAGATTTAAAAGATGTATTTCTCAAATTAAATAGATGGACCAATTGTATTTTTAAAAACTGTATGAGGTGATCCGGGAAATATGGACACTGCATGGATAACTTGATGAAATTAAGGAATCCATGGTATTTCTTTTTAGATGTAACAGTGGTATTGTGGTGATGTTAAGAAAAAAGAGGCCTTATCTTTTAAAGATACATACTGAAGCCAGGTGCAGTGGCTCACACCTGTAATCCCAGCACTTTGGGAGGCAGAGGCGAGAGAATCGCCTGAGCCTAGTGGTTTAAGACCAGCTCGGGCAACTTGGCAAGACCTCATCTCTACAATAAATTAAAAAATTAGCCTGATGTGGTGGCATGCACCTGTAGTTCCAGCTACTTGGAAGACTGAGATGGAAGGATCACCTGAGCCCAGCAGGGTTGTGATAGCCATGAACATGCCACTGCACTCCAGCCCAGGTGACAGCGTGAGACTCCAACTCAAAAAAAAAAAAAAAAGACTGAAATATTTAAAGATAGAATGATATGATGTCTGGGATTAGTGTCAACAAGAACTAGTGTGTGGAAGCTGGAGGGTGGGCAGGTGGGCGTTCATTCCACTATACACTACTTTTGTATAGATTGGAGTATCCCAAAATAAAATGCAAAACATTTTCCAGAATGCATTAAAGAATGGGTTTGTTAAAAAGCATCAAGGCAAAGCCTGGTTTTTAAACAAGAGAATACCTGATAAAATGGTTCATGTGTAATCCCAAGCAACTCATTGCAAAGTGACCTTTATACCATGATTGGCTTCAAAAAGTGGAGAATTACAGTTGGAGAAGCAGGTCAAGTGGAAAGAAAATCTCCACATTGGAGAAGGAATTTTAGGGACTTTGCCCAGGCCTGGCTGGTAGCGTGGATTCCCACTTCTGTGCATGCCAGGGGCAGGCACCAAGTGCCCCTCCACTGGCTGGGACACAGCTGGACAGGACCTTGAAATGTCACATGGCACAGAAAGCAGCTCTCAGTCACATAAAGGGGGTCCAGAATGAGGCCTTCTCTATGCTGAGTACCTCCATCAGGGACATAACTCAAGGTTGTTGCTGTTCAATTAATCACAAGAGCGGGAGAAAGCACCATGGGGCTAGCTAGCAAGTACAGCCAAGACTTCCAGTGCTCAAACCACGGGATGGATGTGAGAAGAAGGGCTGCTTCTTCAAGGAGGAGCTGAAAAGAGCTGAAAACTAAGACCTCTGGTTCCCTCCTCAGATGGAGACTTCTCTCCCACCGATCCTGCTATGGACAGAATAAGTCTCTGCAGCTTTCAAGCTTGGCTGCATTAGGATCATCTGGGAGCTTTTTACAAATTCCAAAATCAGTCTGAACCTCAGACTAATCACATGAGAATCTCAGGGGACTGAGAATCAGACATCAGTATTTTTTAAAAGGAAGATAGAGATTTTAGCGAATAGAAGAGGCTGCCATTATGTGTGGTTAGATTAAAAGTAAAATTGGGAGAATATATAAAATTGTGATTGAAGGGAAGGTTATTACTATATTTATTTTGAATATCATTATCATTAAATTATACCCTGGTTAGTTTGTTTGCAAAAAAAAAAAAAAAAAAATTCCCCTTAGGACATCCTAATTTGAAAGATTTTCTAAAAATGTAATCTCTCTTTTTTTTTTTAGAAAGTAGGATTTATTGAGAGGACAGAAAATCTCCCACAGTGGGAGGGGACCCAAAGTGGTTGCCTGTAATCTCCTCTTAATTGCAACCTTTAAGGTTAAGGGCTATGTTGCTTCTAAGCATTTGTTTTAAGAATTATATTTGTACAAATTTGTTTCCTACATGAAGTTAAAAGTTTACCCACCTAAGATTTGTAAAGTACACACTCACACTGTGGTTGCTATATGTAGCCTCACTGGCTTTATTCTGTAACCCTTCCACCCCACGCCATCACCCAAAAGCTTGACTTCCATATGTTGGTTGCAAAGCATCAGGGCATGTTGTTTTTGCTTTCTGCCTAAGGCCTGTTTGTGATAAATTTTGTGACTAACAGAGTCATTTCTTTTTTTTTTTTTTTTTTGAGTTGGAGTCTCACTCTGTCGCCCAGACTGGAGTGCAGTGGCCACTCCTGGCCACCGCAGCCTCGACCTGCTGGGCTCTGGCAATCCTTCCGCCTCAGCCTTCCAAGTAGCTGGAACTACAGGCGCGCACTACCACGCCCGGTTAATTTTTTGATTTATTGTAGAGATGAGGTCTCGCTTGCCCAGGCGGGTCTCGAACCCGCGGGCTCAGGCAATCCACTCACCTCAGCCTCC
>CAUYQG010277979.1:0-20342 GCA_963574415.1 Tarsius wallacei
CAGCCTGTAATCCTGCGCCTTTGGGAGGCTGAGGTGAGTGGATTGCCTGAGCCCGCGGGTTCGAGACCCACCTGGGCAACTTGGCGAGACCTCATCTCTACACTAAATTAAAAAAACCAGCCAGGCAAGGTAGCGTGCGCCTGTAATTCTGGCTACTCGGACTCGGAGGCTGAGGCAGAAGGATTGCCGGAGCCCAGCAGGTCGAGGCTGTGGTGGCCGGGAGCGGCCACTGCACTCCAGTCTAGGCGACGGTTAGACTCCAACCCAAAAAAAAAAAAAAAAAAATCAGCCAGGTGTGGAAGTGTGTGCCTGTAGTTCCAGCTAGGAAGACTGAGGCAAAAGGACTGCCGGAGTCCAGCAGGTCGATACTGGGTGGCAGTGAGTGTGCCACTGGCTCCAGCCTGGGTGACAGAGTGAGACTCCCACTCAAAAAAAAAAAAAAATTAAGATTACCAACAGTTAAAACGGTCATTTACATATGTAATTAAAACTACTAGATATAAGAAAAACAATTCTGTATACAGAATGTATAAACAAAAGCAAAAGCAATGCTTTTGGTGAGGAAAGTTATAAAGGCATGAAATTATGTGTTTGTTAAAAAAAATTTTGTCTAATTTGAAAGTATTTACGATTAGCTTCAGACTGGGCATCGAGGCTCACGCTTGTAATCCCAGTACTTTGTGAGGCCAAGGTGGGAGTTTCGCTTGAGCCCAGGAGTTCGAGACCAGCCTGAACAACATAGTAAGACCCCATCTCTATTTTTTAAAAAAGGGTTGTTTCAAATTAAAAGAATAAAAAAGATTTAGATAAAACTAAAACACAGAAAGTTGAAAAGAAAAAATTGTTGATTTATAAGAAATTATGAAAAGTTTATGAAAATCTGGTATAGTCAAAAACTGAGATTGGATGGATTTGTTTATAAGGTTTTATTAAAACTAGCTTTAGTATTGATAATACACTAATACAAAAGTAAAAGTTGGTTTTCTCTTTTGAACAAAAATTTTGTGTAGTATTAGTAAGATGCATTATAATATTTTTGTTCACCTTTTGAGCACACTGCAAAAGATCTGAAAAAGAGAGAGGAGAGAAGGAGAAAGATTCCATCTCATGCTGTTTTTCTTGGATCTTTTGATTGTTTGGAAAACCAAATTTCCTTTCTAACAAAGAATAAAGATTTTTGCTTTTTAAAATCTCTTAATTATCACCTTGGCTAAATAAAAGACTATTATTTTACAATGACCTGCTGCCCTATTTCGATTAAGTGTTTTAAGCCTTTGATATATTTAACAAGTTTCCCAAAGTCAAATTTCAAATACAAAATTACCTTTTTTTTTTTTAACTTTTAACTTTGGAATGCTACAGAGGGCCCTATAGCATCCAAGAGAGATAATCCAGATTATTTGATATTTTAAATTACATGGGAAGCACTGTCAAATAAGAAATGATATTTAATCTTCGAGTTATATTTTTGTGAATATGTTGTAAATACATGTTCCAAAGTGTATGAGATTTCTAAAATTCTGATATGTCTGGATATATGTTATCAGTCATGATGTTGTCTATTATATTAAATTACTGCAGGCTACAGAAATAACCACATTTCCTTGCCAATTGTGTCTTTAACTATGATCTGTTGAGTCATTTCCAGAGTTAGTTGTCTAATGCTGATGCAGTTTCTGAAAACTTCACAAACATACAAAATCCTAGAATATTGTGTCTTCAGGGAGGTTCATGAAAAGATGGAAGGACCCTGACAAACACTCTGGAATACACGTTTCTGATAACTTTGGAAGCATATCATTTGGACTGGGTAAGACTTCCAAGAACTAATGAAGAGACTGACTGCCTCATAAACCTGCTAGCCCAAGCAAGATAAAAATTAATTGAATACCAGGAAGATTCTCTGCTAAATTTTCACGCGAAATCAGCTAGTACTGAAACTGTTTAGATATGCAGTTTGAATGAACTCCATGGTCCAAGTCAAATTACCTGTGGTAGTCCACCTAATTGTCACCAACCTAATGGCAGGTACATAGTGAATGCTATGTATCTAAACTGAAGAAACAAAATTGGTATTTAGGAGGCTATAGGTCCTGTATTAAGTGTGGACTCAAGAAGGGCTTAGGGGACCACTTGGCCCTTCCTGAGTCCATAAAGCTTCCCTTATTAAAAGCTTTGTATTCCATAACTCATCATGGAAGAGACAAAATAACCCAAATTAAAAGTATATATTATATATATATATATATATATATAGTGACTATTTCAAATTGCTAAAATGGCTCATGACCAATGCTTTATTTGTCAAGCCCATAATTTTGGAAAGAAGATCAAAATTTCAGGTACCCAATGGCCACTAGGTACCTTAACGATACCCAGTGTGCATTTAAACATTTCTATAGAGATTTCATTTCATTGTCATTTTCAAGGCATGCTGACTGGTGTGTAGTAAACATCATCTTTCCCATGCAAGAGGGCCGATGTTATAATAGTAACAAAGGTTATTCAAAAATGTGTTTTCCTCAAGGGATTTTTCTGGAGACAACCCCAGTGATAGAGGTACTTTTGTTCACTGGACAAGTTGTAAAATAATTAAATAAGGTATTACAGATATAACAACATTAGGCAAGCTAATTGGCTTGACCAGATTGCCTCCATCAAAGGTTTTCCAGACCAGTGACGATCAGATCCACTTAGAGTGGAAAACATAAGTTGACCCCATTAAGATAATCACCGGAAGGCTGATTCACCAAATTATAAAAGCTCGTGTATATTTCACTGGTAAACTCTGATATGACTAAATGCTGCAAAGCTTTCACACATGATGACAAAGTGTATTTTCACCAGGTCTACCGAAGGTTTTCGTGGTGCACTGAGGACAATCAAATCTTCCATGATCTAGATTGTGGAGACTGAGTCTTCTGAGAATGACACCAGAGAGTCCCTTGTCACCTACACTGCAACGAGACTTCAGGATCTTGAAACTTGTAGCCTCACAATTCAGAAGGACCTCTCCAGATTCTTGAAGCTGTACATCCACCAAACAGGGATGTTGCTCCCCAGAAGCAGATGCCATCCTAGACATGGACAGCTGTTTCCTATGATTGTGAATCTAGGCTTCTCTGATCATGAGACTCTTATCTCTCAATTCTCCCTTGCTTATGACTCTATGAACAATAGAACTTTTTTAAAAGGTTCTTTGTGGACACTCATGGGGGACACTTTGTTTGTGGAGGCTTTTGCAGCCAACCTCATACACCAACAACTTCATGTCTTGACAGATGGAACATGAGGGGCCAGTGTGGGTGAGAAACTGTAACAATGGTACTTCTGTTTCTTCATAATCAGTCAGAGACAGAACACTGGTCCAAGCTCCTAAACCTACATCACGGGGTTAGAGAGGACATTGCTGGAGGCCTTCACTCTCCCGGATGGACACTGGTGGGGAGGTCTCCTTTTCCATGGCTTGGAGTCAATGAGGCAATGACCAGAAATGTATCCTTCAACACAGGCTGCAGCAGACCCCATTGCACAAGCTGTGGTTTCACACAAGCTGTGCTAAGTCATAGATTCCTCTAGATTACTCGCTGGCTAAACAGAGAAGTGTCTGTGCAGTTATCGATGCTTCTTGTTGCATGTGGATGAATTTATCAGGTTCTAGAGAGATTCAGTTGTGGGGCTGAAAGCCAGGCAGCTTGGCTGAAATGAGGAGACTCTTTCTCTAGCTCATTCTCTGATCTATTTGATTTTAGTTGGTTTGGGTTTCGGAGACCCCAGCTAAGAAGCATTCTCCGAACTCTTGGTATTATCCTCCCAGTAGATATAATAGTGGTCTCCCTGGTGCATTGTGTTCTCTCAGAAGTTTTAAATGTTTGCATGCAGCTATCCATAAAATATCCTGTGGTCTCTCTTCAACTGAAGTGACAAAAGCTCAAAGAAATGTGTGACCTTGAGGACACTGTAATGTTTGAATGACATGCCTATACCAAAAACCCACATGGTAGTGGTGACTGAGAGACGTAGGTGCTGAGGCCCTAAGCCTTGACAACACTCTCATTGAAGTGAGAATGTGACCAGAAGTGGGCAGTTTAGAAAAAAAATGATGGGAGGCCCTCATTCTGGACTGATCAGACCAAACCAACATGTAGTCACTCATGCTAAATGCAACATAATCAAGGTAAAACTGTAAGGAAGCAGACAAGTCCTAAAAGAGACCAGGCTTTTTTTTCCGCCCGTAACTAAAAGATTCCAGCAAAGGCGGTCCCCGCTACTCTAACCCTTACAAAAAATTACTTGGCATCTTTGTTCCCATCTTACAAAACCCACTGTTCTACTATTTCTCAGTGGGATTTGAGACCAAATGAGTTCATTTATCATGGTAACGGAGTGGCATCAACGCCTAAACTGTTGCTCAATCTCTCGAAATTGAGAGGTTGATGCAAACAGGGAATTATTAAACTAAGTTTAGCATAAAGCTGCCTCCTTACCTGTTTTAACCTTGTCCTAAAGGTTTCTCCGTACATAGTGAACTGTCACTTACCTTGATATGTCCACAGACTGTAACCTGTGTCAGTCACCAAGTTTTGACCAATCAAAAGCAGCCAACTGTTCAAATGGGTCTAAATAAGGCGTTCACCAAGCTATACCTAGTCAATCCAGCTGTTTCTGTACAAAACTTTTCTTTTTCTGTTCATAAATCTTCAACCACTGGCTGCACTGTAGTCTTTGAACCGATCCCGGTTTGGGGGCTGCCTGGATCACAAATCATTCTTTGCTTAATTAAACTCTGTTCAATTGAATGTCTCGAGGGCTTTTCTTTTAACGTTCTAGGGAAGAAGCTTTTGCTGAATGTACACACTTTGCTTCACTCCCTGTTGTCTGGAGGCCAATAACACAGGTGGAGACTTCCAGCCTCCTTCGGAACCTGAGAGGTCTCTTCATGCCTTTCAATTAATCCCGTCACTTTGACAGAAAACCCTATATTCAGAATTGGTCGTTTTTTTCTAGTTGACTTGTTGATGAGTCCTCTCCCCTCACCGGTTTCAGTAGATTTGTTTTTATTAGAGCCAAACTGAGTGAAAAGCTGCCTTCTCAGAAATAAGAACAAACACCTCAGTGGACCGCTGGTTCAGCTACCCTCAGGCAAACACCAAATCGAGTATTTAGCAATTCCTTTTTTGAAGCTGGGGTGGCGGTGGGATGGGGTCCCAAGAAAGCCAACTCCCAGTTCCAAGAATGTGTGAAGCTATATGTGTCCTCTTCCTTAGATGGCTATCATTTTTAACCAAGTAGCTACAGGGTCAATCTCTGATACCTCTGTGACCACAGGGAGGTGGCAATCAGACCTCTACCTGCCCAGAGCTACAAGGACCTTATCTTTTGGCGGTGATTTGCAGAAGCCCAAGTCATCCTGGCAAGGAGGAAGGGAAAATGGCTCAGACAGCTGGCTTTTTTTTTGGCAGCAGCAGCATTCCTGTGGCTAGTCTCTTTTAGCACTAAAAAGATCGAGGCTAGAAGAAATGCTGGGGCTTTGTAGAAACATGTCCTGTTTTATGTGTATGCTGCAGCTTCGAAAAAAAGGGAGGGGGGTAGAATCAGTCCTTTGTGGCCTCCAGGAAAAGGGTGTGTCCTTTCTCCCTTTTGCTTGTCACACATGGAAAAGCCAGAATCATTTAGGAAGCAGGAGTGGTGGAAGTTTTCAAAGGATCGACACCCTCATTCCAGGTACGCAGACAGCAGCATGTGCAGAAGAGAAAGTACTTGTTAGTATTGCTGGATCACAGTCTGGACTTTGGTTTAAGGAAAGAGGCCTTCTGTTGCAGCCAATGTTTATTACATAAAGTTGGCCTTGAAACTAATGCTCAGAATCCAGGTCAGCAGAACCCCATGCTCTGATAAAATGCCTCCCTTGGAGACTGTCCCAGGGAGAGATGAAAACACCATGCCCTGAACCAAAGATGTGGGCAACTTGGAAGTATATACATGTGTACCATCTGTATGTATGTATGTATGTATGTATGTAGACATGCACACACACTATACCCGCATTTGTATATAAAGGTTCGTATATAAAGGTTTGTTTTTCAGATCTGCCATGAATATGATGTTTGTCCATGCCTCTTCCTTCTTGGCTAGGGAATTCTCATTTTTCCTCCTTTTTTTCTTTTGCCATTTTGCAGATGAATCACTTTTATTCTTAATCATTTTCAAAATAAATCTGGCCTGTTTCTAAGGGTTTTGAACTCTTCAATACATATATACAAATCAGCTGATCCACTTCTGAAGACAGCTTTGTTTTCAGGAGAAGGGAAGGGAATGCACAGAAAGAGGGGTGGGTTTCCTGGGGTCTTTGGCTGAATGTGAGCTCGATTTTGAGATTACAGATTTAGGAGACAAACAAAATATCAACCTGGCCTCCATGGGTTCCCTCTCTGTTCTGTTGCTTCTTAGCAGTTCACTCAATCTTTGGATTAAATGTCTGACAATCTCAGGGGACTGTATAACTGAGTTAAAACAACTAGACCCAAAGTGGCCACAGTAAGAAACTCGGAATTAATAAGTCTTTGGGCCCCAAATATTCAGCTCAGTTAAGCATCCTTTGATTAACACTGGATATAATTTTTTTTATAGTTTTTTTTTTTTTTTAGTCAGAGTCTCACTCTGTTGCCCAGACTGGAGTGCAGTGGCATACTCACTGCCACCCCAGCATCCTTCTGCCTCAGCCTTCCAAGTAGTCGGAACTACAGGCATGCGCCACTACACACACTACACACCACACATGCGACTGATTGTTTGATATATTGTAGAGACGAGGTCTCACCAAGTTGCTCAGGCTGGTCTTGAACCCTTGGGCTCAGGCAATCCTCTCACTTCGGCCTTCCAAAGTGCTGGGATTACAGACTTGAGCCACTGCGCCCAGCCCTGGATGTAATTTAATTAGGCATATGAATAGAGAAGGGGAAAGGTTCTCCATCGTGAAAAAGGGTCACTCTATGATACATACTGAGAACAAAATCATGACAGCAAATTTGTGGACAATATGGAAACTTTAAGTCCCAGAGATTTCTTAGACTTGTCTTTTATTTCCACACACAGGCTTACTCAGCAATCTAAAGAGTATATGAAATGTAAGGTAAACTGGTACATCTGACTTTCTACCAAAAAAATTCGAACTCTACACTTTTGACTTTAAAATATAAAGTATGACTATAAGCAAAACACAGAACTAAACATCCTTATTTTCTTTGCTCAATAAGCATTTACTGAGAACATCTGTGCCAGGTACTACACTAAGCAGGAGGCCTCAAAGACTACTAAAAAACAGTCCATCCCTGACCTCAAGGAGCAAGGGAACAACAGGCAAGGACTCACGTGGGAACCATGAGAGACAGGTTCCAGGAGTGGAGTCACACAGGCCTCTCTGGGGGGAGCTCTCATGATGTGGCAACTGGCTTTTCCCAAGAGAATGATCCGAGAGACAGAGCAACCGAGATGGAGGCTGCAGAGTCCTTTAGAGCCAGAAGTGAAGCCCTGTACTTGTGGCGTATTCTATTGGTTAACACCGGCACAGTGTGGGAGGAAACTACAGATGGGCGTGAACGGCTCCCTGGGGACTATCTGGAAGCCTGGCTACCATGACTTTCCAGAGATGGGCAGAAGATATGTGTCAACGAAGCACTGCTTTTTACTAATTGAGCCACCGTCCAGTAACCCTGTGGAAAGCTTTAATTAAACATGCGTCAAAGCACATAGCTTGGGCCGTGAGGCCTGGGCAGAGCCTCCTGCTCCTTCCTGAGACTAAATCGTGGGCTTTTAGTACCCTCTGGAAGGATGCGTGGAGAAAAGATGACAAAATGACAGGGGAAATAAATGACCCTTCTCCCTGGGCACTTGCATGAGGAGGTGGAGAGAAAGGAGGAGGCCGAGTGTGCTTGTCCAACTGCTGCACAGGGCAGGGAAGACGGAGCTCCTCCCCAAGTGGTAGCTCTGCCCACCGGCTCCAGGGCTCTGACCAATCAGAGGAGCAGCCTCCTCCCCTTGGGAGGGCAGGGAGGCTAGAAAGAGGCCAGTGGAAAGGAGTTGCGAATTCCTTGTTTCTGTCATCCCTATTTTCCACATGAGGAGACCTATACTTGGGAAGGTGAATTGACGTTTGGTGAGGCCTGTTTCCAAGAAGCCAGGAATGAAAATCCCAACTTTAAACTTCAGCCAGAGGGGTCACATCAGGCCAAAGACACCATCATTGCTGCTGAACTTGTGATGATGTCCAGATCAGTCTTTTCATTTCTCTGCTGCCACAGGTATCCGGGTGATCCATTAAGGGAACTAGAGATACCCATAAAAGCAACAGGAATGAGGGAGGGAACTTGGACTTTTCCTCGAGATCTGTTCTTTGCAGAAGGGGGAAACTGACATCCTTAGAGACTGGGCCTGGGTGCTTTTACCCCAGTCTGGTGCTTTCCCTCTTAGCCCTGGAAGGGTTTCTTGAGCGTGTGCTCACTCTGGGACTGACTGGAATCCTGCTTGTCCCCAAGCAGGAGTGTGTGACTGGCAGAGCACAGGTCTTGGTGCAGGATGTCCCAGCTCCATGCCGCATGATAAGCATGTGGGATCAGGGCATACCCTTTTCAGTTTCTACTTCTCAAAAGTGGGTATAATCACAGCGACCATCTTTTGGGATGGTTGCAAGGATGACAGAAGGCACTAGCTGTGAAAGACCTTTGTGGGATCCCAGTGTGGGGCACCGGCAAGGAGTTAGTCTTTGGAAATCTCAATCTATCAGATGTGCCACTATTGAGCAAAAATGGCTGTGCCTCTGGCTTCTTACGCTTCACTGCCTTCAAGTTGATCAGCTGTCCGCCCTTGGGCGTGTCCCTCCCTCTTCCTCATGGTCACCTGATAGTGGTCTGACTGAAGTCTGGCCCCACAGTTCAAGCACTGGGAGAGGCCAGCGACCCCATTTTCTATGTGGGGTGAGGTTTTCCCCTCCCTAGGACCACAGGGGTGAGCAGAGGTGTGAGTTTCGCTTTGGAGGCACGGAGGCCTGAGAGTCCTGAAAGCCTCAGCCACTTGGGGGCATGTGGCCATGAAGACGGCTGGCAACTGGCCCTGCAACAGCGGAGATTTATGATCACAGAAAATCAATTCAATCCGCAAAACTTCCAAAGGGACTATTCTATGGTCACGGGTATAATTAATAGCAGAGCTGTCTGGGAAGGACACAAGCCTACCACACTGGAGGCAGGGAGGGAGGTGTGAGGCTGGAGCCATCCTCACTATGCAGAGCAGAAGGCTAGAGTTCAAGGTCAGTAGGTCAGTTGCCTAAGGTCACGAGCTCGTTAATGGCAGAATGATGACCTGATCCAGGTCCTTGTACTTTCCGTAGGATCACATCGGGGAGGACTTGGTGCATTTCAAATCTGGTCATGTATGTTTTCAAGATGAGAGAAAATGTGTGAGAAAATACAATAAGTAAAATAGCTTTCCCAGCTGTCCAGAGATCAGAGTGGCCCAGAGTTTGGAAACTTGGGGGCCAAAGGGAGGGCAAAACGTTGATTAAAAATGAAAAATAAGAGTATGATACTTCTCCTGGCTCTTGACCCCAGACACAGAGATGCTTCTAATGACAGTCCCTTTTCAGATGTTGGCACCAGCAGAAGATTTCAATGCCAGGGCCACTAATGAGTGGAGGGCCAGGAAGGTCACAGTAAAGTATATGAGACCTAAAAAGAGAATCTGAAGCCATGTCGGCCAGGCAAGGAGAAATCAAGTGAAACTCAGAAAGTTCCTCAGTACATAGAAAGAGATTGTGTTTCACAACTTTTACAAATTCCAAAATGTGCAGAGTTCTAGGAAGCAGAGAAATTAGCAAATTGCCAGGGTGTTAATCGTCGATTCTTGATATTGTTCACGCACAGCCTGACTTGTCCATCTGACCGCAATGCACTCCTTAGCAAGCATGCTCTTTCTTGGTCGTACTCCTAATGTTTCTGGCAAAAGAAGACTCAGCCTCTCGGTGCTCTGACTCTGAGCATGTTAGTCAGAATAACAGGATTTGTTGAGCACATACTATTGGCTGTGACCAAGGTACAAAGAATATACATATAAGCAGAATCACGTTAGTTTTCACGGAGTTTATAACCTGCTGGGAGTGTATCATGGCAAAAGCTGGAAGGAAGGTGGGATGAGGGGTCCAGGAAGAGGCCGTTGGGGACTCTACCGTGGAAGCTCAGCAGAAGCTTGCTGGTGGGAGGGCCGTCAGAGCTGAGGCCCAGAGGAAGAGTAGGAGCTCCTAGGGTGTGTTCTCAGCAGAACAAGAAGCAGGTGCAAGATGGTGGACATGCAAGAATGTGCTGTGTTTGTGGGAGCCAGAAGGGGTGCCATCTGGCCAGAGTATCAAGAACAGAGATGACTGGATGGATGGGCGGGGCTCTCTTTGTGGGCTGTATGAACACACTGAGTCTTTATCCCAACTCGCCACCGAAGAGACTTAGGGACTTATGAGGATAAGAGGATCATATGTGAGTTTTAGAAAGATCATCCTTGTGTGCACCTGAGCTTCAGGAAGATCTGCTTGGTGATTAGAATTCAATGAATTGTGGCAAGGTAGGGCAGGGAGGGCAAGACTGGCTGCAGGGGAACCAGCAGGGGGCAACCACGGTCCTTCAGGCCAGAGATGGGGGTGGTTCAGTCCAAGCTACACCACTAGACAAGAGAGAAGCAGATTGACCACAAGCTCCCTGGGGGTAGACAGAAGCAACAGCGTCTTGAACTGATGAAGTGTGTGGCACGGTGGAGGGGGGCGGTCACGGGTGGCTTCTGGGATTCTGGGATGTGTGGGTGGGGGTGCCAGGCCCCTAACCTCAGAACATAGTGGACAGAGCAGGTTTCTGAGGGTGTTGAGGACTCCATTGTACGTGTTGCTGGAGGGCATGGGGATGGCTAGGGGGAGCGGTTGAGCAGGACCACGGCTCAGAAGTCAGGAGAGTGGATGGGTTGGGGGGTTTGGGAGTCTCAGTGTATGGATGCAGCTGACCTCATCTGGCAAAGTTCGCTCCCGCCGGCCTGTCTTCAGGGGGGTCTGGACACTCTTACCTCGGTTTGCACTTGTCAGACCATATGCACATGATTAGAACAGAACGTCCATTCACGGGCCCCTTCTTGGCTTTTCGGAGAGTCTCCCCACGTCCTGGGCTGTGTGGCAAGGTCTGTAGAGAGATGTCATGCAATTTTACTCAGGTCCAAGGTCATACAGTGCTCAACCATGACAATCCAGCGCAGCCTCCTTCAGCTGCTCAAGCCACTGCTCTACTCTGTCTCTGAGGACACCCTGGACACACTCCATTCACAGACAACCATGGTAGGACTGAAATTCATGACGACTGGTCAGAGACTTCTCCCACAAGAAGGCTCAGTGACTTTCAGCCTTTGCTCTGAGCCTCACTGCTACCCTGCACCATGGTACTTCCCACCTGGAGTTGGCCTGTCTACCTCGGCAAGTCTTAGAGGAAGGGACATGGCTCGCAGCTCCTGAGTCTGCGGATACCTGGCCAAGGGAGGACTGTGAGTTGCAGAAATGTAAGAGGAAGTGATACAATAACATGGAGAGATGACCGGCAATCTGGGAGTGGGGATAATGTAGAGTCACTTCATAAGCTGGGAATGGGGATAACGTGGAGAGATGCCCCCTAAGCTAGGAATAGGGATAACATGGAGAGATGCCCCCTAAGTTGGGAACGGAGATCATGTTGAGAGACACCCTCTAAACTGGGAATGAAGATAATGTGGAGAGATGCCTTATAAGCTGGGAATGGGAAAAGGAGGTTTCCCTTCCGGTCCGTGAAATCCGAGCATGGTGGAGAGGAGATAAAAGGGGGATCCCTAGGACATGTAGCTTTGTTTTGTTTTTGTTTCTGAGAATTGAACATTTTTTCCAAAAGAAATCTTGAATGAGACTCTAATATATAAAACAGTTTCTAAAAAGGCAACAATTACTCTGACAGAGCTGGAGCCCTGGGCCTGAGCTGGCTTCCTGGGTTGGAGGCCCTACCTCAGCCACACCTGCTCACAGGGCCTCACTGCTCCTGGGGCCCTTTGGAAAGCAGAAGTCCTCATCCATGCCTTCCAGGCTGGTGGGAGACACAGTGCCACTTGAGACCAGGGTTGGAAGTTGAGCCCCCAGGCGTGGATCAGCCAGGCTGGTCATTAGTTGTGCAGGTGTGGATGGGTTATTTAAGTTTTCTGAGCCTTGGATGAGTCACCCATGAAAAGGAGAGCATGAATGCAGAGTTGCTGCGAGGGCTGGAAGAGAAACATACCTCACGTTCTGAGAATGCTAGGCACTGAGTATGGCCTCCATAATGGGGAATTCGTATGACTGTTATGTTAAGCCCAAGGCTGCCTCCTCACACAGCGTAGGTCCAGCCTATAGGCTTCTCTGAGCACAGGGGACTTCACCGGGCCAGATGCGTCAGTAGACTGTCACCTGCTCTTGTGCCAGTCACTGAGTTTTGGCCAGTTACAGGTGGCCAACTGTGCAAACTGGATTGAGATAAGGCAGACACTGGGATGTGGTCAGTCCAGCTCTCCCACAGTTCTGCTGTTTGCAGGACACCTGCCTTTTTCAGTCTGTATGCCTTCTTCCACCCTGTGACTGCACTGGACTCTTCCTGATTCTACTCTGGTTCAGCGGCTGCTCAATTCATGAATCGTTTTTGCTCAGTTAAACTCTGTACAGTTTATGTCTTTCCTTTTCATAGATGGTGTCAGAAGTGGGATGGGCAGTAGAGCTTCCAGTGATCCCCATGGCGTCAAATGACCAAGTGAGGTAACCTTGGTCCCACTGTGTTCATGGCTCTCTAACCACAGCTGGTAATTGTGGGTAAGTTCTCTAGAATTCTGAAGCTCCACAGATTTGTGCTTTGAGTTCTCTAAGTCTGTGTGAGTAAATTCTTGATCTAAACTGAGTTCAGAAGTCATGACAAAAACTGGACTGGGCCCAGGACCAGACTGGATCCCATAATGAACTGGCTTGGATCCAGCTAGAGACCTGAGATGTCTTACTGGGTCAGGCAGACCCTGGTAGTAAGTGGTAATACTGTGGGGGTGCAGACTTCAGCTTCTGGAAATTCATGGAGATTTTTAGGTGCCATCCCCTTTGTTTCTTTTTCTCACACACTAAAGTAGGGAAAAATCATTGACTAAGTTGGTTAGGGGATCTGAGACCCAAGATTCAAGGTAAAAATTTTCTATCTCATTTCACCTGAGCTGTCCCTTCAGAAATACAAATTTAGGATTGCCCATCTATCAAGGGCTTAAGGCAATGAAATGAGTAGTTGGAAGATTGATAGTCTGAATGGGGAAAAGAAAAAGTATTGCAAAGTTGGCCAGTGAGAATCCTTCATGAAAGCTATAAGATCTGCTTCTGTCCGTGTGCCCTTATGTCTGTCTATATGTAGTATATGTATGTGACAATATTTGGTAAACAAAGCTAGTTTCTAAAGTGTTGGTAAATTAGGAATGGCTTCATAATTGTCACCTAAATATAATACAATACTTGCTTGATTTGACTGTGAGCTTCTGTTTTTGGGATTGAGCCTTTGGATTCTGGGTTCTGAATAAGTGGCCACTGACACCTGTGGACATGTTCTCAGTGCTTAGACCAGCATCTACAAGGCAGAGTCAAGCCTGGTATGGTTGCTTCTTCCCTGCCCCAGCTTTGCCTACTGGCCATTCTGGAAGGAGTCCATCTTCCAGGCATCCTCTGCACAGTTCTATCTTCTGCCCTAAGCTCTACATGCAGTATGTTATCTCAGGACTCAGGTAGGCCCTGCCCTTCACAGTCACCCTGGGTGCCATGGGGCTATGTGAGACCCAGGATGACCAGGGAGACATTAGGGAGAGCACCGGTGTCATACTTTAAAAATTATTTTCAGTAACTTAAAAATCTTAAAGTCAGATTATGTTAAATTAAATAATAATCATAAAATGTAAGTCACTTGTAAGTTAAAGTACTAAAACATTAATTATTAAACATAAGTTTAAATATATATACTTTGGCACCTTATTTTTATATAGTATAGAAAAGCCAAATACTTTTAGATCTGTTAGTAAACAATAACTTAAACATCTTTCTAAAAACATTACAAAATGGTCACCATCTATCTACAAACACTGATACAAAACAGTTCAAAATGACTTCCTACAGTTTTCACTAGAAATTAGAGTTACTAAGAATTAAGTTAATATATGTAATTAAAACTACTGGATATAAGAAAAAATTCTGTATACAGAATGTATAGAGAAAAGCAAGATATGCTTTTCGCGAAGAAAGTTCTAACGGCATAAAAATGAATGTGAAAAAAAAATTGTGTCCAATTTGAAACTACTTAAAATTTGCTTCAAATTGAAGGAATAAAAAGATATAGATAAAACTAAAATACAGAAAGTTGGAAAAAAAGAAAATTTTAACATTTTTAAAAGATTACAAAAGATTTATGAAATTCTAGTGTGGAAAAGCTGTCTAAGATTGGATGGATTTGTTTATAAAGTTTCACTAAAATTAGCTTTGATATTAAAAATATACCAATACAGAAGTAAAATTTGGTTTTCTCTTTTGAATAAACTTTTCTGTAGGATTAATAAGATGCGGTAAAATATTTTAATCTACATTTTGAGTGAACTGCACAGAGGCGGGGGGAGGGAAGAGGAGGAGAGATAGGTTCTGTCTCACGTTGTCTTTCTTGGAGCTTTTGAATGTTTGGAAAATGAGTCTCCTCTCTATCAAAGAGAAAATATGTTTTTATTTTAAAATATTTTATCACTTTGGCTAAATAAATGACTATTATTTTACAGTGACCTGTGATCCTATTTTGACTGTTTTAAACCTTTTATATATTTGACAGGCTTCCCAAAATCAAATTTCATCTACAAAACTAGATCTTTTTTTAAAATCTCTAACTTTGAGATGGCCCAGAAGGCCCCTGCGGTATCCAAAAAAGGGGTTAAATAGGATTATTTGATAATGTTAAGTTACATGGGCAGCATTGCCAAATAACAAATGATGCTTAACCATCCTCAAGTTATATTTTAATGAATATGATTAATATAGCTTCCAAAATTGTATGGGATTTCTCAAATTCTGATGTGTCTGGATATATGCCATCCATCATAATCATGGTTATTACGTTAAATTATTGTTGGCCACAGAAATAACCACATTTTCTTGTCAATTGTGTCTTTAACTTTGACCATTTTAAGTTATTTCCACAGTTAGCTGCTTCATTCTCATACAGTTTCTAAAACTTCACAAGCATGCACAATTCCATAATATCATGTCTTTAAGGAGTTTCATGAAAAGAACAGAGAGCACTCCAACAAGCACTCTTGCATCCAGGTTTCTGATAACTTTAGTGTCATGTCAGACCCCAGGACTGGGTAAGGATTCCCACAACTCCAATGAAGAGACTGACTGGCTTATAGAACTGCAAACCCAAGCCAAGCAGGACAAAAATTAACTGATTACCAAGAAAATCGTCCACCAGATTTTCATGTGAAATCAGCCAGTACTGAAATTGTTTAGATTTGCAATTTGAGTGAACTGCATGGTCCAAGTCAAGTTACCTATGGTGACCTACCTAGGTAACCTACCTAGCAAGCAGTGCTGTGCATCTGAATTGGCAAAGCAAAACTGATATTTAAGAGGATATAAGTCCAATGGTAAGTATGGACTCGTGGCAAGCCTGGATGGCTGCCTGGTCCTCCTTCCTGAGTCCTTAAAATTTCCAATACCAAAAGGTCTGTATTCCATGACTCTTCACAGAAGAGGTAAAATGGTCCAAATTAAGAATATACATATTGATATGGTGATGTTTCTAAATTACTAAAATGGCCTGTGATAATCAATGTTTTGTCAAACCCGTAATCCTGGGAAGACAATCAAAACTTGAGGTGCATTTCTGCTACCTGTCGGACCATTTAAGCATTTATATGAGGAGGGGACCCCCAAAAATTGGAATTATCTTTTGGAGGGTAAGTCCTTTGTAGTACAGGCTTCCTCTCCCCCGCCCCCCCCACCCCACCCCCGCCCAGGTAAATGTTCTAGGAACCCATCGGCATCAGTGTACCAGTTAGTGTTGTTGTGAAAGGTTGAGTTTGACTTCAGATAATTTGGGGGGGAGTCTTTCAACACGTTTGCCCATTTCATGATGGGTGATTTAAGAGTGTACCTGCCCACACCTCACTGAGTGTTCAGAAGTTTTTGACCAAAACCAGCATGACCTCCACACCCCATTCCTTCCTATTTACCCGATCTCACCCCAAGTGGTTTTTCTTTTGTTTCCTCAGATGAAAAAAGTCCTCAAAGGGAAACATTTTGCTGATGTGGAAGAGGTGAAACAAAACACGGGAGAAGCACTAAAAGGCATCAAAATTGACGAGTTCAAAAACTATTTTGAGCAGTGGAAAAAGCGTCTCAATAGCTGTATTGCATCAAGTGGAGAGTACTTTGAAGATTACTGAAGTTTAAACATGTAAGAATAAATACACAATATTTTGTAAATACATTCTGGGTTTTTGGGGCCTCCTCTATAGAGAAATTTCAATCAATTATTATTCTCAATGCATATTTTCTAGATGTATAGAAGTTTTCAATGAAAGAGGTCTGGTGTTATAGCAGTTGCTAAAAGGTTATTAGGAAATATCTTTTCCTCAAAGGACATTCTTGGAGACATCTACAATCATAGAGACATTTGTTTCACTGGACAAGTTGTAAAATGTTATTAGGTTAGTGCAAAAGTAATTTTGGCTTCGGACCATGAATTTTAAATCATTATAACTAGACTCAAACACATCCTTATTAATCAAAACAGGAACTATTACAATCAACATGTTTTTGCCGAGAAATAAGTTTGTTTATTCCTATAGCATAAAAATCCATGCCTTGGAATTCAACAAACTCTTTTTTTGAAGTGGAGTCTCACTCTGTCACCTAGGCTGGAGTGCAGCGGCACACTCGCAGCCACTGCAGCCTTGACATGTTGGGCTCAGGGGATCCTCCCTCCTCAGCCTTCCAAGTAGCTGGAACCACAGGCGTGTGCCACCATGCCCGGCTAATTTTTTAATTTATTGTAGAGATGAGCCCTTGCCAAGTTTCCCAGGCTGGTCTCAAACCCCTGGACTCAGGCAATCCTCTCACCTCTGCCTCCCAAAGTGCTGGGATTATAGGCATGAGCCACCATAACCAGCCTCAGTGAACTCTTGGAAAGCATTTTCTGCATCCTGCTGGTTGTGGAAGTGTTTTCCCTGCAAAAAATTTGTCAAGATGCTTGAAGACGTGGCAGTTGGTTGGCAAGAGCTCAGGTGAATATGGCAGGTGAGGCAAAACTTCATGTCCCAATTTGTTCAACTTTTGAAGCATTGATTGTGTGACATGTGGTTAGGTGTTGTAGAGAAGAATTGGACCCTTTTTGTTGTCCAATGCTGGCTGCAGGCATTGCTGTTTCGGTGTGTCTCATGGATGTGCTGAGCATCCTTCTCAGATGTCATGGTTTCGCAGGGATTCAGAAAGCTGTCATGGATCAGGCTGGTACCAGACCACCAAACAGTTACCATGACCTTTTTTTGCTACATGTTTGCCTTTGGGAAGTGCTTGGAGCTTCTTAGGCCAAACACTGAGTTGATTATCTCTGGTTATCATATAAAATCCACTTTTCGTCACATATCACAATCCGATCAAGAAATGTTTGTTGTGTAAAATAAGAGAAGACGACATTTCAAGACAGCAATTTGTTTTTATTTTTGGTCAGCTCATGAGGCAACCACTTATCGAGCCTTTTCACCTTTCCAATTTGCTTGAAATGTCAAACAACCATAGAATGGTCGATGTTGAATTCTTTGGCAATGTCTCATATAATGGTAAGAAGGTCAGCTTTGATGATTGCTCTCCATTGGTTGTTGTCATCTTCCGATGGCTGGCCACAACACTCCTCATCTTCAAGGCTCTCGTCTCCTTTGCGAAACTTCTGGAATCACCACTGCACTGTATGTTCCTTAGCAGTTCCTGGGCCAAATGCGTTGTTGATGTTGCAAGTTGTCTTTGCTGCTTTATAACCCATTTTGAACTCAAATAAGAAAATTGCTTGAAATTGCTTTTTGTCTAACATCATTTCCATACTCTAAAATAAATATAAAATAAACAGCAAGTAATAAATCATTAGCAAAAAAAAAAGAGCAAGAAATGTGCATTGAAATTATGTATAACATGATCACATTTATTTAAGAATGTATTCCAATATCAAATGGCAAATATCAACAATTTTAAGTGTTTTAAGTGTTGGCTAGTAATTGAAAAACAAACATAAAAAGAAGGCAAAACACACCCGCCTCCAGCAGTCAGCATGGGACCCTGGAGTGATGGATCCTTGGGGGGACTCCTGTGGACGTCCTAGGGAAAGAACAGGAGGCCCAGGTATGCATCTGGGTCCTTGGGCGAGTGTGTGGGCTTGGGTGGTCTTGGAGGTCGACCCTGCCATCCAGTTGTGCAGCAGATGTATGTTTCTGGTGTGGGGGATGGTTTCTTCCCCAGCCTGCTGAGATGGAGCCAGGATTCCCAAGCCACAGGCCTCTGACCCCAGCACTTCCCAGGTACACCAAAGCAGACTTTCTGCAAGGATTCTGTTTTTATTTTTAAAATTAATATTTTGTTCATGATGAAGTTTTTTCCATTATTTTTGAATTTTTAGAATATTGTATTAAGGCCAGACACAGTGACTCACGTCTGTAATCCCAGCATGTTGGAAGGCCAAGGTGGGAGGATTGTTTGAGCCCAGGAGTTCGAGACCAGTCTGGGCAACATAGCGAGACCTCTGTACAAAAACATTTAAAAATTAGCCAGGTGTGTTGGTACATGACTGTAGTCCCAGTTACTTGGGAGGCTGAGATCAGGGGATCGCCTGAGCCCAGGAGGTCAAGGCTGCAGTGAGCCATGATGGTGCCACCTCACTCCAGCCTGGGCGACCCTGACTCACCTTGACTCAAAACCAAACAAAACAAATGTAGATAATCTATTGCACTAATATCTGGCTTATTTTGATTACGGAGTTAACCCCTCCAATCTCGTGCGTTGCTGGAGCCCCCTAGTCCCTGCCCTAAATCCCAGCCCTGTGTCCTGGATGAGAGGATCATCGATGTGGCAGGTTGTCTCTGTGGGGACCCAGCCTCCCTCATGGCTGTTGGGAAGAGACTGGCTCACATGGAGCAGGTGCACGCCGGACGTGCAGGCAGAATGTTGTAGCCAAAGCAAACGGCCTCTAAAAAACAAATCTACTGGTAGGGGAGGGGCACATTCCCAAGCCACCAGGAATTCTCTCTGGGACACTGAGGGAATCAGGTGCTCTAGGTTCTGGCTCTGAGTCCAAGAGAGCCCCCATCCCTGCACCCTCTTCTGCCCTAGGCAGCCACGCATTTCTAGCACTGAGTCTGGGTGGCCTGTGGGGCCTAGCCCTGCGTCCCAGGTCAGGGCAGCATCTCAGAGTGTGGGTGGGGACCCTCGGAGGGGCTGGACCTCTGCTCTTGCAGGGGGCGGGGCCTCGGGGGACTGTGCCCTCCATGGGCAGGGACGGCCCGCAGCCTCAGCTTAGACTCTCCACGTGGAAGTGCTTCCCCAGTCCCAGAAATCCTGCCTCACCTTGAACTTGCCCTGACCTGCCACTCAGGGGCTGGCTGGCAGCATCCACAGCAGTTCTAGATGGGCTCCGCAGGCGACTTCAGAGAGGAAAGGCAAGGCCTGGAGATGGGACCTCTCCAGACCCTGTGCTCAACTGGGGAAAAAAATGCCCCCACACCAAGGATACCTCCTTGAGCAGCTTAAGTGTCCACCCTCAGGAGGACCAATGTAAATGAGGTAGTATATTCTAGAACAGTCTACAGCAAGTCGAAGATGCGTGCCAGCACAGAGAACTCTCAGCCCTGTCACTGAACTCCACTCCTACTGTGGACGTTTCCAGGGAAGCTGGAGCAACTGGCCCCTGAGAGCCTCGTGCAGGAGGCCATGCAGCCCCTCTCCCCTGCCTCCCTGCCCCTCCCCCTTCCCATCTTCCCGTCCCCTCCTCCACCCTCCTCTTCTCCGCAGCTGGTCATGCTCTTTCTTTTTTTTTTTTTTTGAGCTGGAGTCCCACTCGATCACCCAGACTGGAGTGCAGTGACCGCTCCCGGCCACCGCAGCCTTGACCTGCTGGGCTCCGGGCCCGGCTAGTTTTTTTGATTTATTGTAGAGATGAAGTTTCGCCTGCCCAGGTGGGTCTCGAACCCGCGGGCTCAGGCAATCCACTCACCTCAGCCTCCCA
>CAUYQG010277982.1:0-52625 GCA_963574415.1 Tarsius wallacei
CAAACTAGAACTGGGGAAAATTTGGCTCCTAGAAAATATAGTCAAAGATTTGAAAGAGCCCCTTCAGGGGCTGGAAGACAGAGCCAATTAAGGGCGTGTAGCATCTACTAAAACCTCAACTTAGTATGGATTTCTTTAAAAAATTACAAATGGAAAAAAACCCCACACATGTGTATAAAAGTGACTCAGAAGGTTTGAATGACTTTTGCCTGGTATGTGGCTGCAAATTCTGGAAGAACATAGTGTAATCTGAGGTTGGACCAGCAGAACAGATGCAGCAGGAATTCAGAAGATAAAGGAAATAGAGAGTACTAGTGGGAATGGAGTTGAAATAATTCAGCCAGCAGAAGTCCCAGGATTGTTTGGAAATATTTCATTCCAAGGATGACTTTAAATGGAAATCTACCTTTCCAGTTTTCTCCTGTCATTATGGGAAGAACAGTAAAAACATTCAGAGATTTACTTAGAATGAAACTTTTTAACCAAACCACAATGAAGTGTTGTGTGTTTTTCAATTAAATAGTTGAACCCCCATAAGATTTGTTTACATATGTGGTGACTTGGAATAAGACAGGAAAAAAATCAGCAGAGCTGTACATGGGTACACTACACTTCACATTTTCAATACTTTGTGTTTGTTGTAAGGATTTCTTTAATGGAATGATTAAAAGAAATATGTAACAAACTTGGAATCATGGAGGCAAAATATTTGTATTTGCTTTAGGTAGCTAAGTTCTAAGAAAAGCAGAAACAATCATTCCTGAAACCTTGAGCCATCATAGGCAGTGGGTGTGCTGCAGAACCGTAAAGCCTCTGAGATGGCGCCAGGCCTAGAACTTTCTGGGACAATGTCTGCACATAATGGTGCAAAGTACGATTCCAGCTTTGACTTGTACTCAGCAGGGAGCATTTGAAAGTTGTCCCTAGGCACCTGGATTATCGACAGGGCTACGGAAACCACGACTAACATTTGGCAAGACACAAACTGGATTCAATAGGTTGTGTTTACCTGAAAGGCTGTTGAAATGTTTTCTGCCCATAGACCCAAAATTCAAGGCCTATGTTGCAAAGTCAGAAAATCTATATAGTTCCTACTGTGGTCTGCAATGTTCCTGGGTACCTAGAGCATGTCCTAGATTTAGTAGCCTGACATAGTTGTCACAGAATTTCATTTAATCTTCAACTGTATGAAGCATACTGATGTTTTCTTTAGCTTAACATATGATTTTTTTGAATGTTTCATGTGTATTTGAGAAGAAGGTATGTTCTCTATTACCTAAAGAGAAAGTTAGACATACATGTATAGAATGTACTGAATTCATTTGACAATTCACAATTCCCATGTTCCTCCTGATTTTTAGTTCTTTTTTCCTGTCTCAGATTGAGAATGGTATGCTAGTCTCGTTTAATTTGTGTCTCTTCATGTGTTTTGTTGTTGTTGTTGTTGTTGTTTCTACTGAAGTTTCTGCTTTATGATGGTGGTTTCTATATTATTTGGTGCATAGGTATTTACCAACATTTTATCTTTATTGTGAACTGGGGCCTTTCAAATAAAGTATTATCGCTATTATTGGTTTTAGTCATTCAACAATTTTTAGTAGATATTCTACCTTGCCTTGTCAACTATGCTTTCTTATTGTTTGCATTTTCTCTGTAATACTTTTGTCCACCTTTTAAGTTTTAGTTTGTCCAGATTTCTTTGCTTATAAGTGCATCTGTCCTTTTCAGTGTAGAGTTAGACTTTTCTATGCAAACTAATCGAAATTGAGAAATGTATTTAACTCAAACATGACAAAAGGGGGAAAAAAAACCCCAAACAGCCCCATTAAAAAGTGGGCAAAAGGCATGAATAGGCACTTCTCAAAAGAAGATATTCGGGGAGCCAACAGATACATAAAAAAGTACTCAGACTTTTTTTATCATCAGAGAAATGCAAATCAAAACCACCTTGGGATATCACCTAACCCCAGTAAGAATAGCCATCATTAATAAAGCAAACAACAGATGCTGGTGAGCATGCGGAGAAAAAGGAACACGTCTACACTGTTGGTGGGAATGCAAACTACTACAACCTCTTTGGAAAACAGTGTGGCAATCTCTGAAAGAACTAGAAACTGACCTTCCGTATGATGCAGCAATCCCCCATTAGGAACTCAAATCTTTCTACAAAAAGATACCTGCACATGCATGTTTATTGCAGCACTATTCACAATAGCAAAAACATGGAACCAACCATGCCCATCGAAACTAGACTGGATAAAAAAATGTTGTACATATACACAATGGAATATTATGCAGCCATAAAGAAGGACAAACATATGGATTTTGTAGCAACTTGGATGGATTTAGAGTCTATAATGCTGAGTGACCTATCACAGAAACAAATAACTGAGTACTACATGTTCTCACTCATAAGTGGACCCTGAACAATTCTCATAATACTCTAAGAAAGGGATTGACAGTAGTGGGAAACTGTCAGAGGACAGGACACATACCTCATCAACAAGGGAAGCTGCATAATGAACATTTGTATACCTAACCCTGAATTGTACCCCACATTTTTAAAATGAAAAATTTTTAAAAAGGGGGCAAGAAAAAAATATTTTACTTATGTCCTTTATCTTTTTATAGATTGTATATTTTATATTTACTGTATATTATTTACTTATATTGTATATATTATATTTGTTATATTACCTATGATCTCTTTATTTCTTTTTATTACTTGTTATATATAAGAAGTTATATATTTTTGTTCTAGTGGTTGCATATATAATAATAATATATAAAGGTTTTAGTCTTTTTAAAAAAAAATTTAACCCCCTGCCATGTGCTTGTCAAATTTAAATAATATTTTATTACTGGGGTAATAAGCAAGGAAATTAATGTATTTTCCTTCCTGTTCCCATTTGTTTTATTTTGTTATTTTGGTTTTGTCAGACTATGCTTCCACTTTTGCTCCATCATTGATTCATGTTCAGATGTACATTGAATATGTTCAGTGCTCATCATTAGTCTTTGCTGAAGTTTCCCCAGTTGTGTTTTTGTTGGATGAAGCTTGTCTTTTAGTTTTTTTCTCACGAAGAGGACTTGAGTTCAGAATTTTCTGAGTCCTTACCTTCTCAAAATGTTTTCATAGGTTCATAGTGGAAGGATAACTTGAGTAAGTATAACACTTGGTTTTCTCTTTTATTTAATTTGTAAAAAAAATGTTGTTTTACATTTTTTCCTATTCTTCTTTCAATCAGTCTCATAGCAGCCTGATATTATTTCCTTTGTGACTGACTTGGTTATTTTGTCTGGAGGCTTAGAAAATATTGTTTGGCTTTAAAGTCAAATTGACATGTTTAGATTATACCTTGGAACTGATCATTCTAGGTCAATTTCTTAGAAAACTGCGGCACTTTCAATATTCAATTTTATGTATTATTATATTTTTGAAAAGTTTTATTGAATTAGTTTTAAGCAGATGTAGCATTATTTTGTTTTTGTATTCTTTGAGGACTCTAATTATATCTTTTTTACCTAACAATTATATCCACTCCTTTTTTAACACTTTATGTATAGTTCTTTATTTATTTCATGTTTATTTCATTGTCTATTTGCATTCCATTCTCTTTGGAGACTTTGTAGTTCATTTTTCAGGTTAAAATGACATTTATTCGTCCTTCAGTTTTTGTTTTTTGTTTTTCTTTTTTTGAGTTTAGATGTCTTTCGGTTCTCATCTTGATTTGTTTTAGGATTTTATGTTTGTATTTATTTTTTTAAATTTATATCTACCAATAGTTGCTTAAGAATATCTGATGAAGGCTCAAGTTATTTGTAAATGTTTTTCTTTGTTTTGTGATGGGCATTTTGGGGAGCTTCTGCAACAACAACAGCTGCTTTTTGTGTCCTGTTATAGCAACTTTATGTGGAAGTTGTCTGTGGCTTTTCATTGCTGTTTCTTTTTTAATTGTTGTTGTGTTGTTTTCTGTTATCTGCGATATTTTGTAATGTTTAATGTGCTTATCAACCAAGCTGGTTGAAGAGATTGGACGACTTTTTATGCATGTTAGTTCAAAAACAACTTCTTTTATTTGTGTATTTACATAGAGTTTCTGTAATTGAAGGGGCCTTTATTTTCTGTGGTAGTGGTATGTCCTGATTTTATAATTCTCTTTTTTTCTGAAGGACCATATTTTTTTAAATTGCTTTCTTCTTCATGTTTGCTATGAACTTCCCAGGAGTCCCTCCCCCTTTTAAGACACTTAGTTGTGTCTGAGATGGTCACCTCTTGGTCAGCACATTTTCAAAGCCCTTTCCTTTCTCCTGATATCATGGTTTCTGCTCTACTGGGTCTCAGACCAGTTCTCAGTAGGCAGAATAGGACTTTCTCTTTCAGAAAGTTATTTTCTTTGTATCCTGTCACCACTAGGGCTTCTCATATGGATGTGTGTGATTGTTTTGTGGAGAATATGTGATGTCTTGAACATTCCTGTGGATATTTTCTTGTGTACATATGCAATGTTTTCTCTAGGTTACATGGCAGGGTAATATTGACCATTAGGTGAGAAACTGTGCCTTCTGACACAGAACCAAGAAGGTTTGGAATTTGTTGAATGATTGCAGAGGATTGAGGGAAAGATAACTGAAAGGAATGATTATTTAGGGAACAGAAATGAGAAAAGACAAAGAAAACATGAAAACTTGAGTGAGCAGAAGAGTAAAAGTTGTAACTCACTGTGACATAGAAACACTATGAGTTAAGCAGGTTTCTGTAGAGAAAAATAGGATTTTTTTAAAATTTTAAATTTTAGATGCAGGGGGTACATATGAATATTCATTATATGGAGTGTTGGGGATTGGGTGTCAGGTGGCCCATTCTCCAGATAGTGAACATTGTGTCTGTAGGTAGTTTAGAACCCTAACCTTCCTCCTTCTTCCCCCTTATTGCTGTCCCCAGTGTCTATTATTTTCATTTTTGTGACTGTTTAGCTCTCACATATGAGTGAGAACATGCAGTGTTTTATTTCCTGCTTCTGAGTCAGTTTACTTAGGATGACGATCTCCAGCTCCATCTATGTTGCTGCAAAGGACATGATTGCATTCTTTTTAATGACTGCATAGTATTCCATGGTGTATATATACCACATTAACATTATCCACTGATCAGTTGATGGGCATTTAGGTTGAGTTCATATCTTTGCAATTGTGAATTGTGCAGTGAAGAACATATGGGCACAGATGTCTTTGTTATATAAAGACCTTTAGGTGGATACCTAATAGTGGGATTGCCAGATCAAATGGTAAATCTACTTTTAGTTTTGTGAATAATCTCCATACCACTTTTAATAAATGTTATACAAATTAATACTCCCTCCAACAATGTATAAGTGTACCCTTTTCTCCACATCCAGGTCAGTGTGTGTGTGTGTGTGTGTGTGTGTGTGTGTGTGTGTGTATGTTCAGACTTTTTATTAATGACCATCATTCTGGCTGGTTTAAAGTGGTATCTCATTGTGGTTTTAGTTTCATACCCCTGATTATGAGTGATGTTGAACATTTTTTCATATATTCACTGGCCATTAGTATTTCTTCTTTTGAAAGATGTCTGCTCATGTCATTTGTCCACTTTTTAATGTAGTTATTTGCTTTTTTTCTGGCTGATTTGTTTGAAATCCTTTTAGATTCTGAATATTAGCCCGTTGTCAGATGTATAGTTTGTGAATATCTTCTCTCATTCTGTAGGTTGCCTATTTGCTTTATTGATTAACTCTTTTGCTGTGCAGAAAATTTTTAACTTAATTAAGTTCCACTTATTCATTTTGTTTTAGTTGCATTTGCTTTTGGAATTTTAGTCATACATTCTTTGCCTAGGCCAATGTCCATAAGAGTTCATCTTAGGTTTTCTTCTAGGATTTTTATGGTTTCAAGTCTAAGATTTAAGTCTTTATTCTATCTTGTTTTAATTTTTGTATATGGAGAGAAATAATGATCAAGTTTTATTTTTCTGCATGTCACTATCCAATTTTTCCAGCTTCATTTGTTTAATAGGGTGTCCTTTCCCCAGTATATGTTTTTGTCTGCTTTGTCAAAGAGCAGTTGCACGTAGGTTTTGGGTTTATTTCTGAATTCCCTATTCTGTTCTATTTGTCTGCTCTTGTGCCAGTACCATGCTGTTTTAGTTACTACAACATTGTAGTAAAATTAAGTCGGGTAATATGATGCCTCCAGCTTTGTTCTTTTTGCTTATAATAGCTTTGGTTATTCTGGCTCTTTTTTATTCCATATGAATTTTAGGATTTTTTTTTCTAATTCTGTAAAAAATGGCATTAAGAGTTTGATAAGGATTGCTTTAAATCTGTGGATAACTTTGGGTAATATGATCATTTTGATGTTGATTCTTCCATTCCATGAGCATGGGATGTTTCTCCATTTGTGTCCTCTGCAATTTCATTCATCGGAGCTTTGTAGAGATCCTTATCCTTATAGAGATCTTAACCTCGCTGGTGAAATATTTTCCTAGGTATTTTAGCTTTCTGGCTGCTATTGTAAGTGAAATTGAGTTCTTGATTTGATACTCAGATTGGTTGCTATTGATGTATAGCAGTGCTACTGATTTGTGTATCCTGATTTTGTGTCCTGAAACTTTACCTAATTAATCTGTGAAGTCCAGGAGTCTTTAGGAGGAGTTTTTAAGGTTCTCTAGGTATAAAATTATATCATTGGCATACAGCAATGGTTTGATTTCTCCTTTTCCAATTTGGATGCTCTTAAATTTTTTTCTTGCCTGATTGCTCTGGCTAGGACTTTCAGTACTATGTTGAATACTAGTGGTGAAAGTGGGCATTCTTGCCTTGTTCCAATTCTAAGGGGGGGATATATTCAACTTTTATCCTTTTAGAATGATCTTGGCTGTGGGTTTGTCATATACAGCTTTCATTATTTTGAGAAATGTTCCCTCTATGCCTATTTTGTTGAGGACTTTTATCATGAAGTGATGCTGGATTTTGTCAAATGCTTTTTCTGCATCTATTGAAATGGTCATATAATTTTTGTTTTTAATTCTATTTACATAGTGGATCACATTTCTTGACTTGTGTATGTTGAACCACCCTTACATCCCTGGGATAAAACCCACTTGGGCATGGTGTATTATTATTATTACCATTACTATTATTATTTTAGATAAGGAAATATAGTTTATTCAAAAACTAAATTAAAGAGAGAGAGAGAGAGAGAGAGAGAGGGGATTCACCTCTCCAAAGGAGAGAAGGGGGCTAAAGCTTAAGAAAATATGGCCATTATTACTTTTTAATGTGCTGTTGTATTCGGTTTGCTAATATTTTGTTGAGGATTTTTGTATCTATGTTCATAAGGGATATTGGTTTGTAGTTTTCTTTTTTCTTTCTTTCTTTCTTTCTTTTTTTTTTGGTCTTTTCCTGGCTTTAGTATGAGTGATACTGGCCTCCTAGAATGACTTAGGAAGAATTTCTTCCTCTTTAATCTTGTAGAATAGCTCCAGGAAAAATTGTACCAATCTTAGAAGGTCTGGTAGAAGTCAGCTGTAAGTTCGTAAGGTTCTGGACTTATTTCTGTTGTTGTTGTTGTTGGGAGACTTCTAATTACTGTTTCAATCATGCTACTTTTTATTGGCAATTCAGGGTTTATGTTTTTTCCTGATTTAAGTTTGGAGGATTGTCTGTTTCCAAAAATTTTACCTTTTTTTTTGACATGTTCTAGTTTGTTTCATAGAGGTGCCATTAAGAATCTCTGATGATTTTTGAATTTCTGTCGTAGGAGTTGTAATGTCTCCTCTTTCTTTTCTGATTGAGCTAACTTGAGTCTTCTTTCCTCATTTCTTAATTAATCTACTTACTGGTCTATCAATTGTGCTTATTTTTTCAAATAACTAAATTTTGTTTCATTTTGCATTTTTTAAATTTCAATGTTATTTAGTTCTATTCTGATCTTCATCATTTCTTTTCTTTTGTTAGTTTTGGGTTTTGTTTGCTCATGTTTTGCTCATTCCTTGAGAAGTGATATTAGGCTGTCAATAAGTGATCTTCCAGTCTTAACTAATGTAGCCCTTAAGTGCTATAAATTTTCCCCTGAACGCAACTTTGGCTATGTCCCAGAAGTTTTGATAACTTGTTTCATTGTTTTTACTCATTTTGAGGAATTTTTAAATTTACTTGTTGATTTCATCATTGACTCAAGGATTATTCAGGAGCAAATTGTTTAAGTTCCATGTTTTTGTTTGGTTTTGCAAGTTCTTCTTGGAGTTAATTTCTAGCTTTATTCCACTGTGGTCTGAGATGGTGACTGATATAATTTTGATTTTTAAAACATTTATTGAGACTTGATTTGTGGCCTATCATATGGTTTATCTTGGGGAATGTTCCATGTGCTGATGAGAAAAATGTATATTCTCTAGTTTGGGGATGGAATGTCTTATATATGTCTGTTAGTTTCATTTCCTCTAGGGTTCTGTTTAACTGCAATGTATCTTTCTGCCTTGATGATCTGTCTATTGCTATCAGAGAGGTGTTGAAGTTTTCTACTATTATTTCATTGCTGTCGATCTCTTTTTTAAGGTGTGGTAGAATTTGTTTTATAAAGCTGGGGGTTTTAGTGTTAGGCACATATATATTTAAAATTGTTATGTTTTCTCATTGGATTGAACCCTTTGTTATTATATAATACCCATTTTTGTCTTTTTTTTTTTTACTAGGGTTAATTTAAAAATATGTTTGATCTGATATGAGAATGACTACTCTTATTCATGTTTGGTTTCCATTTGCATGGACTATTTTTCCCTACCCTTTAACCTAGAGTCTATAAGTGTCTTTATGAGTTCAGTGGTTCTCTAGAAGGCAGCATATATTTAGGGTTTTAAAAAATCCATTCTGCCATTCTATATTCCTTTTTGTGGGGCATTCGGATCATTTAAGTTCAGAGTTAATAATGATATGTAATGTACTATTCTATTCATCAGACTGCTTGTTATCTGGTTGCTTTAACTTATTTATTTTCTCTATTGTGTTGGTGCTCCATAAAGCCTGTGAACTTTATGATTTACAACATTTTTCTACGATTGTATTGTGACCTCATTTCAGTATTTAGGACTCCTTTGAATACTTCTTGTAGAGCTTGGCTAATGGTGACAAATTCCCTCAGCGTTTGCTTGTCTCTAAAGGACTTCATTTCTTCTACATTTATGAAACTTAGTTTGTGGGATACAAAATCTTTGGATGACAGTTATTCTGTTTGAGGAGATTAAAAATGGGGCCCCAATCCCTTCTGGCTTGTCGGGTTTCTTCTGAGAATGCTATTGGTCTGATCGGCTTACCTTCATAGGTTATTAGATGCTTTTGTCTCATTGCCCTTAAAAGTCTTTCCTTCTCATTAATTTTTCATAGTCAGATGATTACATGTCTCAGGGATGGCTTTTTTTTTTTGAGTCGGAGTCTCACTCTGTCACCCAGGCTGATTTGCAGTAGCACGCTCACAGCCACCACAGCCTCAGGAGATCCTTCTGCCTCAGCCTTCCAAGTAGCTGGAACTACAGGCATATGCCACCATGCCCAGCTAAGGGGATGGCCTTTGTACAATGAATCTTCTGGTGGTACTTTGGGCTTCTTGTATCTGGATGTTTAGGTCTCTAGCAAGGCCAGGGAAGTTTTGCCCTATTATTCCCTCAAATAAGTTTTCCAAACCTGTTGCTTTCTCTTCTTCCTCAGGAAAACTTACAATTCTTAGGCTTGGATGTTTTACATAATCCCATATTTCTTAGATACTTTGTTCTGTCCCCTTGATTCTTTTTTCTTTATTGTTGTCTGAGTGGATTAATCCAAAAGCCTTGTCTTCAAGTTCTGAGATTGTTTCTTCTGCTTGTTCTAGTCCCCCGGTAAAACTTTTCAGTGCATTTTGTGCTTCTCTAAGCACTTCTTTTCATTTCCTGAATTTCTGCTTTTTTTTTTTTTTTTTTGAGTTGGAGTCTCACTCTGTCCCCCAGACTGGAGTGTAGTGGCCGCTCCCGGCCACCGCAGCCTCGACCTGCTGGGCTCCGGCGATCCTTCCGCCTCAGCCTTCCAAGTAGCTGGACCTACAGGTGCGCGCTATCACGCCCGGCTGATTTTTTGATTAATTGTAGAGATGAGGTCTCGCCAAGTTGCCCAGGCGGGTCTCGAACCCGCGGGCTCAGGCGATCCACTCACCTCAGCCTCCCAAGGCGCAGGATGACAGGCTGAGCCACCGAGTCCAGCTTAGATGTGCCTTTTCAAAACACTTTTAGCCCCTTGCTTCTTCCAGCTTCTCTTCCTGCTTCTGCAGGGACTTTGACCAGAGTTTTAGTCTGGACCCTCTGACTTTATTTTTCCTCTACTGTCCCCATGGAGCGTTCATCTGCATCTATAAATCTAAGCCCCCTTCCTCGGGAAGTTATTCCTGTGACTTGCATCTACAGCTCTAAGCTCTTTCCAAAGGGCTGCCCGGTATTTCTTGCATTAGAGAGGCCTGTGGACCAGTGCAGGGATGCCTGAAGCCTGTGGATCGTTAGGACCACCTGGAGAGCTTAAGCCCTGCGGATCCCAGCACCTTGGTGAATCTGACTCAGGTTTTGTACTTCTGGGGCGTGGCCTAGAAATATGCATTTAAAAATATTCTGCCGGGCTCGGTGGCTCAGCCTGTAATCCCGCGCCTTTGGGAGGCTGAGGTGAGTGGATTGCCTGAGCCCGCAGGTTCGAGACCCGCCTGGGCAACTTGGCGAGACCTCATCTCTACGACAAATAAAAAAAATCAGCCAGGCATGGCAGCGCACGCCTGTAATTCCGGCTCCTCGGAAGGCTGAGGCGGAAGGATCGCCGGAGCCCAGCAGGTCGAGGCTGCGGTGGCCGGGAGCGGCCACTGCACTCCAGTCTGGGCGACAGGGTGAGACTCCGACCCCCCAAAAAAAAGAAAAGAAGAGACACATCTAACAACACGAGATGCTGCAGACAATAAGGACGAGGAGGGCCCAGGTCACAGCACTCATATTGGTTCCCTCCAAGGAGCAGAATAATATTCTGATCTGTTCGCTGAGGTGTGCTTTTGATTATTTGTTTGTTTTAGGGGTTTTCTAATACCCCTCGACTACCAACGCCTGCCCCCCCTTCAGTTGGTGGCATTCAGTGCCCCAGGAAAGTATGACACCGTGGAATGCAGAGAAGGAGGAGTCAGATTCACAGCTTCAGTGAGGTGTCATTTATAGACTATGACATTCACCCATCGTAAGTACAAAATTCAGTGACTTTTAGTCAAATTATACAGTTGTGCAACCATCACCACCACGTAGCTTTAAAACACTTCCATCCCTCTGCTGTGTGATTTTTAAAAATCGCTGTCCCTCCCACATTATCTATACCCAGCAACCTCACTCCAGCTCCAGAACAAGTCCAAGGGGACCCCTGGTTCTCTTCCACCAGCTCTCCCCGCCCCCCCCATACACACACCTCTTGGAGGACCAGAATTAATGGGTTTCAGCCAGCCCAAGCTTCTCTCAAGTACAGCAACCCGAGTGGCGCTGCCAATCCTCCTAGGGACCGGAGGATGGGATAGCGGGGGAGGAGGCTGGTGTGTGGCCATCTCTGGGGCCTAAGCTAAACCAACCTCCTCTGCCCACTTTCATCACCACTGCTTGGGTCCAGAGTAGCCCAACGCTTCACTAACTAAAGAACAAGACATGGAGTCTATTTGTAAACATAGCTCCTTTTTAAACGTTGCAGAGGAGGTGACAAGCTGCAGAGGGCGGGGGAGGGTAGGTGCAATAGCTCACACCTGTAACCCCAGCACTCCGTGAGGCCAAGGTGGGAGGATTGCTTGAACCCAGGAGTTCAAGACTAGCCTGGGTAACGTGGCGAGACCGTGTCTCAACACAGAATCACAAAAGTAGCCAGGCATGGTGGCAAGTGACTGTAGCCACAGCTACTCGGGAGGTTGAGATGGGAGGGTTGCCTAAGTCCAGGAGGTTGAGGCTGTGGTAAACCATGACCGTGCCACTGCACTCCAGGCTGGGCAACAGAGTAAGACCCCAACTCAAAAAAGAAAAAAAATAAAAAAGCAAACAAACAAAACTGCAGGGGGTAGGGGAGGGAGGTAGCCACACAGAAGAAGTAGAACCAATGGAAGAAGCTCCTGCGTTGGAGAGAGACTTTTGTGGGCGTTTATTTGAACACAGTGAAGACTTCTAGCCCCTTAAGAAACGAGGCTAGATGGCCTCATGGACGGCAGCTGACACTCTGCCCACCGACTCTGGCCACATCACCCCTCAGCACTTGCTGTCCACCTTTAAAATCTTTGGAACCTGTCCTCAACTCGAGGACCCAAGTCGAGTCACAAGACGTAGCAGCCCTGTACGTACAGAACACTGCGCACTAAGGACAAAGGTACCACGGGCAGTCATTTGTAAAAACCAGGGAAATGGCAGGGAAGTTGAAAACTTGCACCAGATTTATCTGCGAAAAGGGCCAAAGGAAGTGTCAGAGGTTACAAAGCAGAAGAATTATCCCATGATGGCATCGGCAGCTGGCAGCAGGGGAAAGGAGAACCCCAGAAGCCTCCTGCTTCTTTTACAACAATCGCTTCAGACAGTTCCATCTCAGTCATGAGAGGACGGAGCTGACAGCAGTGGGGAGGGGGACATGGTGGCTTTGGGGACCCAACCCGCCTTGTGGAATCACATCAAAAGTCGTGGTGTCTCTGCACAGAGAAAGAGAGAGAGAGGGACGGGATTTTCCTACGCGCCTGTCGCGGAGGCATCCCAGAGTGCCCCAATTTTGCCAGCTACATTCCAGAGCTCTTTCCTTACATGCCCAGACGGAGCGAAGGCCTTTGTAATGACTTCACGCTCAGCCCAAAGTAAACACACTCTCTACTTTTTCCATGGACACATTCTAACCCCAAATTGCCAGCGCTGGCCTCTCAACAATCCAAGTGGAAAGCCGCCTTTCCCAAGAAAATCAAGCCTTTTTAACTCAATAATACATCTTGGCCGCAAAAACAAACATTCCTAAAAGCTTCCTAGAAATTATTGATCGTGCAGCGAAGCTCCAGATCACCCGAGCAAACCCCACCGACGGGACAAAGGCACTTAAAATAAACACAAAAACGATCCAAGAATAAACGTTGGCTGCAGCAGTCACCTGCACTCGCGACTTCTGCAGCACATTTGCTACTCAAAACACACACACACACACACATAAACACACACACACACACACGCACATACACCCTCACACCCGAGCTCACCACCAACCAAACTGGCATATTCTTTCAGAAAACAGGCTGTGACAAGACAGGTGCTGATTTAAATAAAGAGAAAAATAGCACCGGGATTGAGTTGTGCAGGGCCAAACACACGCCCCACATCTCTCCCACATTCCATGAAGCCATGTGATCCAGGCTGAGATCCCCACCAAGAAAGAAAAGCAGCGACTTGAGGATGGCGGACTTACCAGGTTGGAATTTGTGGCGTTGGAATCATCTTCTGGAAAGGGAATATAGATCGCTAAGGCCACACAATTGGCAAAAATAGTCAGTAAAATAATTATTTCAAATGGTCTGAGGAAGAGAGTTAAGGAAATTAATGCCACGGAGCGCACAAGCGAAACAAACATACATCTATGTATTTTTTTTTTAAATGAATCAAAGATTCAAAAGAATTTTGTTTAAACAATACATTCCAAACCCCTTGTATTCTGAAAAGAAACATATGCCTTTTTAAGTGCTCCTAGTAGGTCCCCGCCAAAATTTTCCCTAATATGTCAAAAGCAGTGGAGGCCAGTCGCGTGCCAGAGTAAACACAGATTTCTAAAAACTTTTTTCTCCTTCTTGTATTTATTTAGATTGCATTTGACTTCATTCTCCCTCGTGTGTGTGTGTGCTTGGGGTTGCTTCTAAAGAGGAGGGCCTCCTCCAGACCCCCTGGGCCTCATGGCTGCCACCGGGGGCCAAAGCCCACCTGGGATGGCAGAGATGGGTGGAATGGAATTCTAAGACAGAGCGGTTTTTCATGACTTTCATTGAAATCTTGAGATTTGAGGTCTCAGGGTTTTGTTTTTTGTGTTTTTTTTGTGTGTGTGTGTTTTTGAGATGGGGTCTCACTCTGTCACCCAGACTGGAGTACAGTGGCATGATCACATCTCATGGTAGCCTTGACCTCCTAGGCTCAGGCGATCCTTCCACCTCAGCCTCCCTAGTAGCTGGGACGACAGGCACGTGCTACCACACCCCACTAATTTTTTTTTGTAGAGGTGAGGTTTCACTGTGTTGCCTAGGCTGGTCTCAGACTTGTGGGCTCAAGCAGTCCTTCTGCTTCAGCCTCCCAAAGTGTGTCGGGATCACAGGTGTGAGCTGCCGTACCTGGCCAAGATTTTATCTTTAATCTTTTAAACTGAAGTTAAGAGTGGGTTTTATTCCTTCGCCCTCATTCTCTGACAGCTTCCAAAGAACCTGAAGACCCCTGGAGTGGCAGGATATGTATTATGTCTAAAGAAAGATAATGGTCTCCTCATCTCACACAGAACACGCAAAACCCCTTTGGTCTACAAAGGCCCTGTCTTCAGTGGATCTCCCTCCCCCGACTTCTCCACTGCTGTGTACTGGCCCTAGGTGGGCACCCCAGGGTTCGCTCACCAGTAGCAGTGTGCTCAGAGGTTCCTGTGCCCCAGTTTTCTCATCAAATTATCAGGGAAGGATACACTCCCAAGGGAAAAACGAGCTAATGTGGTAATACCCCTTCCAACCAGACCCACCCCATGCCCACAAGTAAAGGCCAGAAACAGGTAGTATCACAGGAAGGGCCCAATGTGCGCTCCCCCAGAAGTACTCCCACCATCCCCACCCCCCACCGCCAAATTTCCAGTCTCATGCATAGAGTCTAACAGGATGGGATAGAATTCCTGGGTGGAGGGACCAACTTGATTCTCCCTGGGAAATCTGTGCTTACAAAGTTAACGAATTCTGAAGCAGGAAGAGACAGACCTTAGCGATTATCTAGTTCCGCCCTTCTGAGGTCCAGAGAGCCTGAGAAATTTTCCCAAGGCCTCACAGTGGGCTAATGACCAGCCAGGACTAGAACCCAGATTTCCTGACCACCAAGTCCAGCATTTGTTTCCCTACCACAGATGGCCTTCTGACCTGTGCTCACAGGCAGCCCTGGGATCAGTGTCACAGAATTCTGGACCCAAGAGGAACCCAAGTGACAGCCTAGTGACTGATCCCCCTGGCCCGATGGGTACCCCCTGAGCATCTGTCTACCAGTAGTCTTACCCCGGTGGCATTTTCTATGTGCACTTTGATATCCAAAAGCTGGCACACAGTGGACCTGTCAACCTCCCGACTCTACAGATGGGAACGGTAAAACAACCTGTCCCAGGCCCCAGGCTGGCCAAGAGCAGAGCCAAGACCAGAACCCAGGCCAGCTGACTAAGCTGTTACATGCCGCTGCCCTTGAACGGGACAAGGCGCACATGGTGACGATGGGAGGCTGATGCTGGCTCTGGCGATGGTGACCGTGAGGCGACAGCTCACATCTGCTGCATCTGCTCAGTGCCAGCCATGTTCTCACTGCTCCTCATAAACTCCTTCCGAGGAATGTGCCACTATCATCCCCACTTCTAAAGAAGGTAACCGAGGCACAGAAAGGTCAGATGTGAACTTGTGCAAGGTCACGGTGATGGGATGAGAGCCGGACCCAGGCAGTTGCGCTCCAGGGCCTCAGGCTGTAAGGACTGCTCTAGACTGATCCACCCTAGCATCACCCAAAGCACTCTGGGAAGACAGTTCTTTAGTTCCCCTTCTGCATCACTTTTTCCCTCCAAGTCTTTCCGCCTGCTCAGGAAAGGGACGCTCAGGCCAGAAGCTGGTCAGTTTCAGGGCCATCGGCTGGCCCCCTGTGCTCTCCCCACCAGGACGAGGGCCCACCAGTCCAACACACATCCGCCCATCAAATGTCATCTCACACTGCCTCCACCATAGCGGGGGAACAGCTAAGCTTGGGGTGTTTCCGTGCTATCGGTTGTCCTCCTCTCCCACTCAGGCTATCCATCCTCCATCTGTGCTAACGGTACCAGGCTATCACCGGGAAAGAAAATGTGGAAGAAAACCAACCAGGCAAATAATAAAGGCCATCAGAGAGCCCAAGTAAGCTCTGTGTCACCCTGTGAGGCCCCGATCATTTTTTAAACGGCCTTCTTTTCTTAAGGACAGCATCACTTTTTCAAGAAGTAGCCAGCTGGTACACTGGGCTATCTCCTTGCCCACCCAGCCACCCTTCCAAAGCAAACTAGAGATGCCACCCACCTAGCACTGCTGAGGCTGGGCCCACGTCCTCTCCTGCAGTGGGGGAAGGCATATTCCCCCAAGGAGTTCCCAGTCAGGCCCAGATCCAGGTCCTGTGTGTTCCAGAGCACCTGGCCTGCATCCCCTGGAATCCACCCTGGCACCTGCCTACTCCTACCTAGTACCTGTACCTACTACCTGGGAAGTCCCTTGGATTTGGGGTTTAGGGGAACATGGATTTGAAACCCAGCTTTGTCAATCACCAGCTGTGTGATTTAGGGCAAGTTCTTTGGCTTCTCCAGGCCTCACCACCCTTTTTCCCAGGGGGGCCTGACCTGCACGGTCCCCCCAGCTCTCCCACTCCCTGATCCTGTGGTAAGCAGCTAAACAAGCAACCTGATGGAGCTATCCAAAGCCAGGCCTCCCACATAGTCCCCCGGGGACCAAAACTAGGCTCGGCCACCCAGGACTGGCTAGGTGGCAGCAGCCACTTGTTTTAAACTGCATTTTCTTAAAAACTACTTTTAAGTTGAGGGGGCTCAAACATTTATAGAACTAACATTCCTTGCTAAACAGAAACTTTCTTTTATCTCTAGGTCATCCTTTCTCAAGCAGTATCCAAGACTTATTTTAAATCTTTCCATGAAAAATGAAACCTAACACTCCCATGTTGAACCTTGAGAGATACAGTGGCCCTGCCTGGATGCATCTTTATTATAACAATGCCCAACAGTCAGTACCAGGGTTCTAGCCCCACCTGTTACTGACCACATGACCCTGGAGAGCTTCTCCTGGGGAGCTCAGTTTCATCAGTGGTGGAAGTCGGGCAGGTTCTAGAGAGCTTCCCATGATTCTGATGATGTTAAGGGGCTTGTAACCCCACCATGAAAGCCCAGTCTTACGGCTCTGAAGGACCCCTTCACTGGTTTCTACGGATGCAAAGTAGAGCTGTGCTTTATACACCACACCAGGGTTCACAACTTTGGCTGCACATTAGAATCGCCTAGGGAATTTTTTTTTAACAGCCTGAGTAGAACTCAGGCATCTGTAGTTTGTTAAAACTTTCCAGGTGATTCCATGGCGTAGCCAAAGCCAAGAACTATCGCTCCCAGGTCCTTCCGGGATCACTGACTGCTGCCCTTATGCCTCTCCTGAGTTTCTTCTCTCTAAGGAGAGGTAAGGCCATGAAACTATCCCAGCACCATGACACAGGAGGGAGAGCGGCCACAAAGTAGCACATCATAATTATTAACCCAAGAATGGATCCCTAGGCCAGCTCAGCGACTTGAGATGGTATTTCCCAACTTCTTAGGCTCATTTTCCCAAATGTTGATTATTACATGGGAAAAAAAGAAAGAAAGAAACCTGGGAAGTTTGCTGAGCCCCATTCCCAGAGATTCCGATGCTTTGAGTCTAGGACAGGGCCTACGACTCTGCATTTCACTGCACCCCAGTGAGGGAGAGGCAGGAGATGTGAGGACCCATTTGTAGCTCGGCAATGGGGACACTGCCCGCTTCGAGGTAAGCCTTGGAGGGCTGGCCCCCAGGGGGCCGGCCCCTGGAGTACCCCCCCGCCCCAGCCCAGAGCACAAAGGATATTTCCATTCTACGATGCTGATGCACGCCCTCCGGATGGGATTCTTCAGGGTCAGGCAGAGCAGGGCCCGGGGCGGGCGCGTGGCTGCAGTGCTGCCCTGCTTCTTGGGTTTCCCATATTGCTGTCGTTTCCGCTGCGTGGAGCTGACCGTGGAGATGGTGGCGTTGCCCGCGCTGCCCATCAGCTTGGCCTGCCGGGCCGCGTCGATGGCTGCCTGCCAGGACAGGGCCGCCCCCGGGGTGGGGATGTGCTCGGGGGCCAGCCCCGCGGCTGCGTTGGCATTCATGTTGGCGTGGGCAGGGCGTGGGCTCCCATAATTGGAACCTGCAGCAAGAGAGGAAAGGGGACAACCGTTACCAGACAAGAAACCCGAGCACATGGGATGCCCTTTGGACCCCAGGCTCACGATTGTTTCAAACCCTTATTTCAAGCTCCTGCAGGAGGGTCGGAGGTGGCCGGTGGAAACATTAATGTGAGGTGCTGAGGAAAGAAAGCCAGGACGTCTGTGCTGGTCCTGGTTCAGCAGGTGGCCTTGGGTCTGTCACTCCCCTCTCTCTGAGACAGATAAGAGATAAGATCTGTGCATTACAGCACATACGGACCTCCACGGAAATAGATAAAACGCAATGCACTGTCTGTATACTAAAACACTTATCTATAAGAACACACACAAATAAGAGGATATTCATTAAATCAAGTAGAATGGTTGTTTTCAGAGGGTGAGGAGGAAAATGAGAGCAAGATACAGGGATAATAAGGAGGGAGTGATTTGACGGGTCACTGAATGAATCCGTGATGACAAATGTACAATCATCTGAAGAGTATGATTCATTTGACTCTCTGCACCTGAGCGCCATAACACAAAAATAAACAAAACGAGGAGGTTAGACCAGAGGAGGTCAGCTACCTCTAACTCATCTGGGCATGAGTTGCTGGGGCAGGTGAGCTGTGATGGGTTTAAATCATGTTGGCAAATTCTTTCACATATTGATACAGAATATCCAGGTCCCTCTCCTCTTGAAAAGAGGTTGGCCTTTAGCGACTGTTGTGACCAGTAAAGTAGAGCAGAAGTGACGCTATGTGAACTTCCAAGGCTAGGTTAAAAAAAAAAAATGCAACATTGTCCTCAGCTGACTCTCTCAGGATGGCAGTTCTGCAAGAAACCTGCCATCCCCTAAGGCAGCCCGACAGCCCTGAGGCTGCCATGCTGTGAGGAAGCCCAAACCGACTTCCAGGGAGCGAGAGATTCCCCCAGGCGCTCCAGTCACCGTATGACGGCCACCCTGTGAGAGACTCCAAGTCAGACCCGCCCCGATTCAGGAACTGCCCAAACTCCTGACTCACAGAAATGGAGAGGTAACAACAAGGCGTCTGCTGTTGTGAGCCACTTTGTTTTGGGGTGACTCGTTACACAGCATTTGATATCTGGGAGCTGTGTGTGACAGAGGGTGACAGAGTAAGGAGAGAGAGACACTGCCAGGAAGAAAGACTGGTGGGAACCAGGGAATTCTAGAAGGTCCAACCTCAGCAGAGACAGCCGCACTGCTCCGGTTTCAAGGCGACAAGGCCTCTAAGACTGCCCCTAAGCTACCACAGACATTCAGCAGACACTCTGCAGTCTGTGAAGCCAGCTCTGCCTCACCCTAGAATCTAGAAGGCTTGCCAGTGGTCAGCTCAGTCTGGGTCCAAACCTGAATCTCCCAGAAACAGACGCGTGACCTTGAGACTTGGTCCCTCTAGTCAACTGGCCAGGTGCCACAAGGGCAGGAAAAGCCACAGAGAACAGAGTGTTACCATGGGCAGTGAGTCTGGCAACTGATGGCACTTCGGTTGCCCAGGAAACTGTGGCCAGAGCAGCCAGACCAAGTTGCACATACGTCACCTCCGAGCCCACCTACAGTGATCTTTTCTGGTCAGTGTACACAAGGTCTTCTAGGAAAACTGCTGGACCCAGAAGAATACCACCTTACTGGGCCTCTTCCTTCTCCGCACCTGTGACTTACTAATAAACAGATGAAAACTTGGCATCTTCCCCAGTGACTCCCCAACTCTTATCTTGGGCTGATCCTTCTATGTTTGTCCTCCAAGATAACTTTGCTCCCAGCATGACCTGCCTTCTGGAAACTATCACCCCCCACCTCCGCACCATCCCCCACAGGAGTCTGTTAAGAGCTTAGCCTGTCAGAGCATTCTCACTCAGAGAGAGCCTGGCCCAGAGCCAAAACTCTAGCGACCTTACCAGATTCTTCATCCAGACGTGCCTGAAACTAGCCCTACCCTGAGCCACTCGCAGGTGACTTACACACAGCTATGGCCTCTCAGGGCTGGCCTCCTCGAGGGAGGTACCACAAGGCCCACCTCAGACTCCCCTTCCCCGAGCAATTCTCCCCCACCCTCTGTGATGATTAAGTTACTTAAGTAACCTAGCTTAAGCTAATGTGAGTTGGGTCTCTGCCCCTTGCAACCAAAAATGACCTGCCTGATATACTTGCCCAGTGGTTAAAGTTTGTACCTGGCTGGGCTGTCATTTCCGCTAGATTCCAAAATCGACGTCCTTTCCATCACACCAGTGACAGATGAAAAGTTTCAACTTTCGGGGAGACACCTCTTATCAACAAGGGTGCCTGAACGAAGCATATTTGTATACCTAACCCTTAACTGTACCCCACAATATCATAATAAAAAATATTGATTATTAAAAAAAAAAGTTTCCACTTTTATGCCAATGATTGACATCACTGTCCAAACCTTTTCTGAGTACAACCAGAGAACGTGTCGTGATAGATTAGTGATGCCTACCACGGGCACAGAGGGCAGGGAAGGGTATCACACGTGCCACACATGCACCACCCCTGCACGATCCCAAGAGGAGTCCGTCAGGCCCTCTTTGGTGCCAGCTGGGCAGCTGCCTCCTTGTCCCCTGACAGCTGCCTCCTGCACTACGCCATCTGGTCCCTGTGGCATCAGGGTGCCACTGCCACTCCCCAGGGCCTGGAAAGTTGCCTCCTTGCTATGTCCAACTCACGGCCATGTTCTCGGCACGACACTGACTCCCAGCTCGCCATACAGTCCCTTCACCCTCCTCCTTTTCTCTGTCCCAGATGCTGCAGACAGCGGCTGCACTCCTGGCACAAAATATATTCACGGAAAGATCACATGCTCTTGGAGAACTCACACACCCTATGAGGAGAAGTTCCCAAACAAATCTTCCCGTCTTTCATACTCATGTGTGGATCCCAAGCTTAAAGCCGGGAAGACCCCGGTAAGGGTGGGACCTTGACCTTCTTACAAGACCCAGAAGAAAAAATGAGATGAGTGGATTTGAATTAGTAAAGCACCTACAGCACAAGAACCGCTGGAACAGCCAGCTGGCACAAGGAGCTCCAGTTAGCACTGAAGAAAGCAAAGGCGCACAGGGCGGGGCATCAGAGAAGATTTGCAGCAGGCCTGGGACTCACGGTGACTGCTAGACTCGACGTTCACCCCTCAGACCTCGCATGCACGCTCCAAGTGCATACACATGCCTGTGCGCCTCCCCTCGGATCTCACACACACGCCCCACATGACTACACATGTGTGCATTCACATTCAAACAGAACACACACCTCCTGGAGGTTTATGGGCCTTGAGAGAAAGGGCTACACTTCTGATGCCACAAACATCCCTCGTATTTACTACACTCTTCACGTGACAGCGCTGCCACACCACCAGCATCTGTAGTAACCCTCAGGGCACCTCTGGAGTGAATGACAGTGGCAAGCATTCCTGTTTCTGTTTGCTGCACTGAAGTGACTGACTCCAGAGTGGCCTAATCTCCAGGCTTACTTGGTTCGCCAGAGAAGGCAGGAACTCTAATTTTGCTCCATTCAAACCATGGTATATAATTTTTCCTTCCCAGACTCTCTGTTTGGCACTGACAACATTTAATAGACTCTATTTTAGTTTCTAGACCAGTTTCTCCTTTTCCCTCACATACATAAAAGTAGCCTTGTCTCCCACCGCCGGCCTTCCCAGACCCCAGTTCTCCACTCATGGCAAGCCCTCCAGCCCTCACCACTCCTCCCCTTCGATGACCATCCCCAGACCCTAATCTTTGTCCTCACCCCATACATGGCCCTTCAACCCTCTGTCTCATCCATGCTCCCAGTTCCCAAGACCGAACAGTCCCAGGAGGCTCGGGACAACACTTGGGCAGACGGCAGGAAGCACGGGGACCTGAGGACACAGCCATTGCCTGGAAAAGCTGTGTGTGGGGCCCATCCCAGGCACCCCGAGCTGGAGATAAAGGTTTCCAATGGGCAAGATGGCGGCTGCCCGCACAGAGCTAAGGGATAGTTCTAAGAACCATGTCTTGGTAGGCTGATTGGTGAGTGCCCCCCCCTCCACGTCCCCACACCATGGGGGACCTTATTTACACTGTGAGCCGTTCCCAGAGCACAGGGACCTCTCCGGAGCACACCATCTGGAGAAAGCACACATGAATAGGCCCGTGGGGAAAAACGGAATGTCAACCTCTCCCTAGCCAGAGGCCAAGCAAACAACCTCCAGTATTTTGGTCCTGGAAGCTCTGAGCACTGCTGCAGCCCTGAGACATGACTGAGGGCCCTGCCACAGGAAGTGCAGGTGAGTCAGGTGTGACCTCTCAGGGATGGCCTTCACAAGGGCCGCCCTGCAAGGCCCGACTGAGTCTGTTCTTCTCCTAGTAATTTCCCCAGCCACTGTGATGGGTCCCCACCTTGATCTAAGGTTCCTTGAGTACCACCAGTCACCCCAACAAGGCGGCACAACTCCCCAAGGATCCCAGGAGTGGGACATCTCCATCTCAGGCCCCACATTTTTGAACTCAGAATGGTGCCACAAAGGTAGGGCGGGCGCCCTTGTGTCCCTGATGGCTTTTGTTAGCAGGAAATAACCACCCAATGCAAAGAGACCAATTTTCAAATTATAAAGCTGATTCAAAGCTCTGTCTCCTGGCTGCCAGCTGAAAGGATGCCACCGTTTAAGTCTGCTCTGGCTCTGCCTGACTGGGCAATTTCCACTGATGCTCTTGCCCCCGAACCGAGCCTCAGAGCCGCCTCTTAGCAGATCAGGCTACCCGCAAACAGGTCGGCGCCCCACGGCGGTGATCTCGTCCCCGGACACAAGCAAATGACTCCCATTTACGACTTCAGGGGCGGCAGTGGCCTCCTCCCACACTCAGATGTCGCTGCTTCTCAGAGGTACTGGATGATAAGCAACCTCAGAGGGACGGGATGATAAGCACAGCTGGCAAGCCTCATGTTGCTCTGCTCTGCAAGGGTCTGAGCGAAGAGTCCTATCAGGAGACAGTGGCTGCTGCCTCTTGGTTTCCCCTGTGAATAAGGCCTGGGACCCTGTGCTCAGAGATAAAATAATTGCTGTGGTTGTTTTCTTTCATCCACCTCCATCCATGCACCGGATCCAGGGACACATCCCAGAAAATGCTCAGCATCTATTTGCTAAAGACTTAGGATAAGGATGGCATGAAACAGACAAAGGGGGACCATAGAGACACAGCTGAAGACGGTCCCTCTATGCCCTAAGAAATGGGCTAATTCCCAAACCATCGGCTCTTCCGCTTGCTTCTTGGATGTGGCAGTAGGGGGCGAGGTTCTCAGGAAAGAGCTTGTGAGATAGGTTTCCATCTCCCATGCCACTAGTCCAGGCCACCACCCATTTCCTGCCCAGAAATGCTGCCACAGCCCCTTGACATTCCCCTCGCTTTCACTCTTGCCCGTCCCCCAGCCAGTCTCCACACAGCAGCCAAAGTGACCTTTGAGAAACAGAGCTCGTAAGTCAGGCTCTGTCATTCCCCTAGTTAAATCCCTTCAAAATCCAAACTCTTTGCCACAGCTTACGAAGGCCGCACCATCCAGCCTGGGCCCACTTCTCCGAGCTGACTCTCTGCTCTCCTGGCCTGGTCCAACGCAGTCCTGACATACGGGCCTCATTTCACGCCACAGATGTGCTCTGTTCTTGTTGCCACAGTGCCTTTGCATGGACCCAGAATGTCCTTCCCTTTGCTCGTTGCTTGGTGATTTCTTCTCACACTTCAGATTTGGGCTTCCCTTAAACGCTTCAATTCAAATAAATGCAGAACTCAAACACCACCTCCCTACCTTCATGCCAGCCTTGACTAAAGGTGTCCAACCACCCCCGGCACCATGAAGGGACCCCCCAATCAGACATGTGTGTAGGAAAAGGTCTCGGGCTACCGGCCTGCTTTGACAATATGGTCTCCCTCTTTAGCCTTGGTGCCTGCTGTGACACACAAAGGCGGGTCACTCCTAAGGAACAGCCTTCACACCCACAGAGACACCCAGTTTGATTTAGAGAGAGCAAAAAAGCAGCAGTCCACCCCTAGAAAGGAGAGAACGGCCAGTGAATTTTCTCATGAAGTCCACTTAAAACTGCCAATGAATTTTCTCGTGAAGTCCTCCGCGGTACAAGGAACGTGTTTTCTCTCAGGCCAAGGTCCAGAGTGAGGATCCCTACAGAGCCCATTTGGCTTTTGCTGTCTGTCATCCCGCTGTAGTGACAAGGGTCCCACATTCCTTTTAAGAGTGCAGCAGACAACCTGGAAGAGAAATTGTACTTTCTCTGCCCATTAAAGGCCAAACGGCTAGAAAGCAGAAACCACCCACTTTCCCTATCTATTGCTTCCCAAAGATAGCTGGAGGGTGCAAACAGGGAGGACACCATCTTTTGGTCTCAGAAGATAACCCGAGGCCTGTTCGTCTCAAGCCCAGCAAGGCTCAACCACAGAAGGAACAAGTGTGGCTTGGAACTGCGCGGCGGTGGGAGGCGGGTAGACAGGCTGACTCAGCAGATCTCCCAGCCTCCTTCAGCTGAGCGGAGGAGTCCTCCTCCCGGATTGCAGAGGCTGGAGGACTCCAACCCAATTCCCAGCCTCCCTTGTAGCTAGAATTCCTCATGCAACTTTGGGATGGGCCAATCAAGAACTGAATTGAATCCAAGTCAGGTGGGGAAGGCATCTATTTCATGGGTATAGAGCTGGCAAGCCCCTGCCAATGGCTTCCTGATCCCTGGGTCCTAGATGGAGTGGTATGATCCCAGGGCTAGCCCTTGGCGTGGTCACTTCCAGATTCCCCAGCTTCCTGGTTGCACCACTGTCGCTTGGCGAGCCTGTTCCGTGGGAATGTTCTGGGAGTCATTCCTGCAGGTCCGGCTGAGATCCTGCCTTCTCAACCCTTCCCGTCATTTTATAAGTCCTTAGATTCCAGTATGAAGTATCATTCCTCTTAAAATGGCTACAACAATTTCTGTTCAGGCCTGAATCTTGACTGAGACACACTAGTCCATAGCAATCCTGTCCAACACAACGTTTGCAATAATGGAAGTATTCTATAATTCTGGGCTGTCCAATATGGTAGCTATCAGTCGTAGGTGACTTACGGAGCACTTGAAAGGCAGCTAGTACAACTAAGGAAGTACATTTTTAAATTTTACTTAATTTTCAATGATTGTACACCTAAATAGTTACACACGGCTAGAGGCTACCATATTGGACAACACAGGTCCATATCAAGAAGAAGTTCTCATGGGAAGAGATGGTGAGGAGTAAGGTGTAGGGAGAGAGTACTAACAAAGAACTTAGTTCTAAACAGTGAAAACTCTTAAGAAAAAAGCAATCAAGAACTCATTCAGATGTTGATGGGTGGGTGGATTTTCCGATCAGAATTAACCACCCTATCCAAAAGACATATTTTCAAAGCACGACATTCTAAAATCCAACAAACAGTGCAGAAACCAAGAGTCCTTTTTCAGTATCTAATACTCTTGGTGAATGAGAAACTAAGTTCTTTCCAACGGACAGATGGAGAAACTGACATTTCCCCCCCAGCCTAAGTGAGAGCGAGTCCCAAGACATCACAGCTGAGGCAGACACCCTCTCACCAGAGTGAGCACCCAATGGGTTTCCCAACTGTGTCAACCACGATGCTGTGCATCGAACCCCTCATCTGAGCCATTTTCACACCATTTTCAGCAGCATTCTTACTCTCTTGGCCTCCTGCTTCTCTCACCATGCTACAGACACAGCTCATGAGAGATAAGAATGCTCAGAACAGGCCTCATGACCACAGTCATCAAATCTGCTCCAAAACATGGAGACCGGGAGGAAGCAAGGTCATCTACAGCTATCTCCTGACTCAATGGGGTGGGCTCTGACTTAAATAAGATCGTCTCTTCTCTATTCTATATGCCACCTGCCTCTGATGATTGTGCAAAGGTGGGGTTCTGGAGGAGGCCGAGAACAGAGCATTTCAGAGGCCTAAGCCAACAGGAAAAGTAGAAAGACTACTGGCATTCACACTTCCCAGTGATCCAGCAACCCAAGCCTCTTCTGTGTTCTTCTCAGGGCAGTTCGTCTAAAGGAGGAAGACAGAAGAGAAGGAATCCTAGCAGGCATCCTGCTGGAAGCAAACCATTCACAGATGACCACAAGACCACCACTGCCTGGGCTAGCAGACCCTACCATAATGCCCTCGGCATTCAGGGCTCTCATATTGACATCAGAGAGCATAAGGAAGAAAACAAACTGATAGACACACACAGCAAACCCATGATATTCAACCACAGAACAAATGACTATAATAATAAATTACTTCTTCCACTTATTTCCAAGCCTGGAGTGTAAATCTCAACTTTTTGCTATTGAATGAAGGCGCTTATCACCAACTGGTGACGGCAAACCAAAATTGCAGGCCCTAGTTAAGGTTTCATTCAACCTTATTGAAAGTCAGCATTTCAGCTTTTTTTTTTTTCTGGAGATAGGGGTCTTACTGTGTCGCCCAGGCTGGAGTGTAGTGGCATAATCATGGCTTGCCATAGCCTCGACCTCCTGGGCTCCAGTGATCCTTCAGAATCAGCCTCCCAAGTAGCTGACACTACAGGTGTGCACCATCACACCCAGCAAATTTTGGGGTTTTGTGTTTATTTTTTGTAGAGACGTGGTCTTGCCATGTCACCCAGTCTGGTCTCAAACTCCTGAGCTCAAGCAATCCTCCCGCCTCCACTTCTCAAAATGCTGGGATTACAGGCGTGAACTACCAAATCTGGTAGCATTTCAGCTTTTGTGGCAGCAAAATAGCCTTTAAGGTTAAAAAAAAAAAAGGCTGTCCCTGACTATGGACAGATACCCAGCTAGGAAAATGGGAAATCCTTCAGGTTGCTGATGTCGGGGGAACAGGCACAAGTGCAGACATTGGGAGAAAGTATCACAGCAGCCAGGCACCACACAGGGACCCAGACACTGGCTCAGCCTCTCCTTTGCTTTGGCTGCTTTGTTTTGCTTGAGAGTTAAAATCTAATATTTGGGTCTTTCTCTCTTATTCTCCCAACAGTTCATAAGCACCATAAGAGCAGGAACCGGCCTTAGGGTCTCAGAAATTCTAGCACAGCGGCTGTCAGTGGGTGCTTCAAACACACCTGCCGTTTGAAGTTCCTCTACAGAACGCTGATTGGCCTTCAAAGGTTTCTGTGCAGAAATGTGCAGGAATGATGCTATTTGATTATTTTAAATTCCTATGCGTGCCATATGTTCAATGTGTCTAGTATCGTAGGCTAAGTGGGTATTTGTCTCTGGTTCCCGCCAGAAGGGAAGCCCCAAGAAGGAGGAAACCTTATCTATTTTGTTCTCTGCATATTCCTGGAGCCCAGGTCAGTGGGAGTATGGTATGCGTACAATCGACATTTTTTTTTGAATGAGGCCAGGCACGGTGGCTCATGCCTGTAATCCCAGCACTTTGGGAGGCTGAGGCTGAAGGATTGCTTGAACCCACAAGTTCGAGATCATCCTAGGCAACATAGCAAGACCTCATCTCTACCAAAAAAATGTAAAAACTAGCTGGGTGTGGTGGCATGTGACTGTAGTCCCAGCTACTCAGGAGGCTGAGACAGGAGGATCGCTTGAGCCCAGGAGGTCAAGGCTGTAGTGAGCTATGATCATGCCACTGCACTCCAGCCCGGGCAACACAGTGAGACCCCAACTCAAGAGACCCCAACTCAAAAAATAATTTTGTTGTTGAATGAGTGAATAAATGAATTAATGACTCAAAATGCATCTGACCCAAGACTACTTTTTCCCATAATATGAATTGCTTAGACTTCTGTCCCCAGGCTTGAGGGGCCTTTTGTTTTGGCCCACCCTGTTGGCAAGGAAGCAGAGACAGAGAGTGAGTGTCCCTTTCCCAGTCATCAGAACTAGAACACAGGAGGCAGGCTATCTTGCAAGGACAGTTTTCAGTGTCCTCAGTGACCCCAGCCTCCTTCCTGACTCCATCTGAGAGAACGAGGTGACAGAAAGGTTCCCTTGGCTAATCCTCACTCGCCCTGCGCATTCGCCCTCATCCCTGAAGTGGGCGGGGCATCCTGGGGAACCAGCGGGAACTGCTCTGACCCCACCTCATGCCTTTAAATCCCCGGCCTCACAGGCCACAGGGAACTCGGTGGGACAGCACCGTGGTCTCTGCAGCAGACGCATGGCCCTGCTCCTGAGGCTCACGGACCCACAGATCAAGACACTCAGGCTGTCCCTGGTCCGGCCTGGAATGGGGAGGCCGAGCCTCTGCCCCCCAGCCCCATGTCTCTTGCACTTGATCTGAAACATCCCGTCAGGAAGGCAGTTTAGCACCCTGTAATGAGAGTCATTTAAAAACCCCGACATTCACTACCTTCCCCAGAAGCTACCCGGAAGGCCAAATCCAAGACCCTGGCCAAGCAAGGTGCCTGGGTATTCACCACAGTGTGAACGATGCCAATACCAAGTTGGAAATAACCTAAAAGCCCATCCCTGGAGGACTGGTCCGACAAATCAGTGCACACACCCATTGATAGAATTTTAGGAAGCCATAAAAATTACATTTTGAAAAATATTGACTCATATGGGAAAAACTGTCACAGCATAATATTAAGCAACACTAACAGGGCCCAAAAAAGTATACATAATAGGACCCCAATTTTATAAGAAGTTTTTTCTCCCCCCCAGCACTTTGGGAGGCAGAGGCGAGAGGATTGCCTGAGTTCAGAAGTTCGAGACCAGCCTGAGCAACATTTTGAGCAATTAATCAAAAAATTAGCTGGGTATGGTAGCACATGCCTGTGGTTCCAGCTACTTGGGAGGCTGAGGCGGAAGGATCGCCGGAGCCCAGCAGGTCGAGGCTGCGGTGGTCGTGAGCGTGCTACTACACTCCAGCCTGGGTGACAGAGTGAGACTCAGACTCAAAAAAAAAAAATTACCGGTGGTTACCTTTAGAAGGCAAGCAACATTTATTTGCAGAGAGGCAGCACAGCCTAACATGCAGAGGCATGGACCTGGAAACCAGGCAGAATGGATCCAAGTTCTAGCTCTGCCAGTTACTAGCTGTGTGACTTAATAAAACAGTCATATAACCTCTCTGTGCCCGAACTTCCTCGTTTGTAAAATGGAGACAATAACATGTCAATCTCATGAGTACTTTTTCTTGTTATTATATTTTCCAAATTCTGTACAATAAGTAATTCTTTGGTAATCAGAAAGAAAAAAAGTAATGATTTGGTATTATCATTCAAGTGTACTTCCAAAATTATTGTGGCCAAGAAAGTGTCAGATTCCCGTCCAGCTGCTGAGAGCCCCACTCTCACAGGGCACACAGATGCCACCCAAGAAACAGCCTGCCCCCTTTCCCAGTCCACCTGAAGCCTCTCCTCCTGACCCCCTGCACCGCAGGAAAACACAAGCATATGCCTGCAGCCGCAGAGAAAGTAGTAAGATGTCTTGTGAAAATTCAGCACCAGCCCCTAGCACTTAGGCAGCTCTCTGCTGACTGCTCTAACCGAGGCGCTGGACAAAGGATAATTTGCACCCCTGGGTTTCCAGCTGTAACACAAAAGGATCTAGGTTTAGGGTAGAATCAAATGGTTGATTCCAAAATTAACTGAGGCAGCTGGCCAAGATCTTTTCCTTTTTATTTTCTTTTCCTTTATGTCTTGTTTACAAACAATTTCACTTCAGGGCCAGGCCCGGTGGCTCACACCTGTAATCCCAGCAGGTTGGGAGGCCAAGGTGGGAGGATTGCATGAGCCCGGGAGTTCAAGACCAGCCTGGGCAACATAGTGAGATTTTGCTTCTATGAAAAATGAAAAAATTATGGGCATGGTGATGCACACCTGTAGTCCCAGCTACTCCCGCTGAGGCAGAAGGATCACCTGAGCCCAGGAGGTCAAGGTTGCAGTGAGCCGTGATTGTGCCACTGCACTCCAGCCTGGGTGACAGAGAAAGTGACTCAAAAAAAAAAGCCCAATTCCATTTTATGTCCACTTACTTCTATTAAGTATGAACAGGGATACACAGATGTTGTGAATGATCCCAGGACTCTAAGTCAGGAGACCTGGGGACTGAACCCAAGACTGAGCTGTGTCATCTACAAAACCACAGAAGTAGATATCACACAGGGTGAGTCTTTCCCTAGCCACGCCATGAGGCAGGAGAACCGAGGCCCCAACACTGTGACCCTCACACCACCAGCAGTACCAACAAGGACAAAGTGATGAATGCTTCTGCAGACCTCAGTTTACTCATCTGTAAAATAGAGATAACATATTCCTCAAAGAACAATCATAAAGACTAAATGACAGCACTCTGCCTATGAAAATACAACCCAAATATAAAGTATAATTTAATAAGAATCCTTCCACAGATACCCACACATAAAGCCTCAGGATACCAAAGAAGAATACCTCATTCCAATGAAATGAAATAAAACATGAAAGCTGTTCTATTAAAAATAATAATGATCTTTTTCCCAGAAGCACATTCTCCATGTTAAGCAACCACCTCTTAAAAATAATTGCTATATTCCATACACAAGTATTAATGGTGTCAGTCTGTGAAAAAGGGACTCTCTCCAGAGAGTTAAGAATACAGAAAATTCCAGAGACCCATGAAAGCGGTGCTCCGTTTTCCAAGGATTCTCTGTTAGTGAAAGGCTCTGAAATTCTTCCATCATCAGGGGAATGCATTGTATGGGGAACAGGAGGTCGCCCCACATATGTACACCCTAAAAACATAACACACACAAACAGACCCACATGCGGCCTCTTTGCTCCACTCCTGGCTGTCTCTAATTCTCATTAAGGCAGGACAAAAGAAACAGCATTACCGTCTTCCTATACACTCAAAGGCCATTTAATAACGATGCTTTGTATCAAGTATAATGCTGCTTTCATTTAGAAAAGTCAAAGCCATTTGTCTCATTAATCCCCACAAAACCTCGCCAGACAGCAGGCAGACAAGGAGGTGGAAGGCAATGAAAAAATATGCAAGCCTCCCCCTGGGACTGCCGCTCCCTAGTGAATATCAGGCTTCCTATAGAAATGAAGTTATCGCGACTCTTTCCAAAGATTGGTGGGGAAAGAATTAGGCCAGACGTCAAGAAATCTGAATTCTGGTCCCAGCTCCATCACCTACTTGCTCAGGGCACTCAGGCAAATCACGTTCCATTTCTAGCTCTTGTCTTCTCCTTTAGAATGGGGAGCTTCCACCAGACACCACACAGGCACCTCACTGCTCCCCCCAACCTCTCCAACCAGCCTCAACCCCACCGGCTCCTCTGTGCCTGGCTCTGTTCCCCAAGGACCTCAAGGCAGGACCTGAACCAAGCACAGCCCAGCAGCCCTAACCCTCTGCCCGCTGGCTGGGCTCTCCTAACTACAGAGGTGGCCTGAGAGAGCACGCAGCACCAGGAAGCTGCCCCCAATTTGGCTGTGTTTACAAGGCAAGGGGCAGCTCAGTTAGGAAGAGGAGCAGACCAGGGAACACCGGAGGCTCACCAAGTCAACACGGAAGTCCTCAAAGCCAGAGAGGGTGCTTCACACCCACCAGGAAGGCTATCATAAGAAAAACCAGAAAATAACAAGTGTCGGCGAGGATGTGGAGAAATTGAATGTTCACGTGTTGCTGCTTGGGAATATAAAATAGGCCTGTCGCTATGGAAAACAGGATGGAAGCTCCTCAAAAAATTAAATGTGGAACTACCGTAGGTCCCAGCAATTCCACTTCTGGGTATATATCCACAAGAAACGAAGGCAGGGATTGACCAGATATCTGTATCCCCATGCTCGGAGCAGCATTATCCACAGTAGACAAAGATGGAAACAACCCCAGTGTCCATCAGTGGATAAGTGGGTAAACAAAATATGGTGTATGCCTACAATGAAATATGACTCCATCTTAAAAAGGAATGCAATGCTTCTGCATGCTATAACATGGATGGACCTTTCAGACATGGCGCCAATAAGCCAGACACCAAAGGACAAATATCGCACGCCTCCACTTATTTGAGGCCCCTAGAAGAGTGTAGACACAGGAAGTAGAATAGAGTTTGCCTGGGCCTGGGAGGAGAAGAGAATGGAAAGTTCGTGGAAACAGAGCTTCAGTCTGGGAAGAGGAAAAAGTCCTGGAGATGGCGGGAGGTGATGGCTATATAACGCAATGAATGTACTTCATGCCATTAAACTAACTGTACCCTTAAAAAAGGTTACAGTGGTAAATGTTATGTTATGTATATATTTTACCATAAAAAAATTTATTTGAATTGAATGTCTTTGTAAAAGCCAAAGAGGACTTGGTGTTCTTGGAAGAACATTCCAGGAGGAAGGAGATCTGGGAAGGAGGTCTGTCCTCAGGAAAAGACAGCCAGAAGGTGAAAGCACGGGGAAGCTGTCCTTCAGGAAGGGGATGGGAGGAGTGAATGTAGGCCAGTCCAGAGGGGAGACATGTGGCTAGACAAGACTCCATCCCACACAAGTGTTCCCAGCGAGCCCTCTGCACGTGACAAGGCCCAGAGAAGGATGTAAAGAATTCTGGCCATAAATTGTTTTCAAATATCAAATCAATCACACGTGTACAAGCACAAACACGCCTTCACAATTGAGTAAAACCAGACTCGCGTTCAAATGTATCAACAATCTTCTCCAGCGCCATTCAATCTCAGGCATCAAACCCTCAGCTGGAGAGATGGGTGATTAGAAGTCAGATCAACCCCTCACCTCTCCACAGTTTCAGTCTTGTCCAACAGCTCTGGGCACCTGTGAGTATCTCCAGGGCAGGCCATGACTCACCCATCTCTGTAGTTCTAGCTCAGAGCCTGACCCAGAGCCTGGCACACATCCACCGTACTAAGAAGAGTCTGTTGAAGGAATGCCAACTTCAACTCAGCGTCCTGATCATTTTAAGAAAGGAGACAAACAACGGTCTTCCCATTGCCAATGATGAAACCAAGGCAGAGAGAAGCACCCAGTCTCGTCCAATGAGACCAACTTATTTGCTCCCTAAACCTTCCAATTTCTTGGGCATCTTAAATCCATGCTCTGTCCCAGATCCTCTCGGGCCGGTAAACACCTGAGCTCTCCTCCTTCTCGTGTATCTGTTTCTCGTCCTTGTGTCCTCAGCGGCCTTTCCTCTTCTTTCTGATCAGATTTTTCTGACACTTTCTAGAGCCAGTGGTATCTGACCCCTCCTGGCCCCTCATTTCCAGAATCTTCTTCTTCTTGGAAGACCAAGAAAACACCTGATGGTATTGTCCGTGGGGGTCAGAGGCTCAGGGGAATGGATGCCAACTAGATTGAGGTTCTTCGGAGATCCGAGTCCCCGACATGACCTAAGGGCACTCATGGTGCCGCCTGGATTCTCCCCAGGCGTCAACTGCACCAAAAGGCTGGGCCAAAAGGGAGCAGAAGGAGAGAGCTGGACAAGTCCATCTTGAAAAGCCCAGAAGCAAAAGGCAGAGGTCAACGGCACTCCTATATTTCATCTCAGAATGGAATTAGGACTCACAGAGCAGAAACCAGGGCTATAAAAACGCTGTAAAACTACAGTCTCTATAATTTTGTCACCTGTTTATGTTCCTCTCCTCTGGCTAGGTGCCCTTAGAAATCAGGAAGGATATAACCTTCAAGACACGTTGCATCTGGTTCTAGGCTATGAGGACAGCAAAGAAAAGTGGGGAGGTGGATTATGGGATCTAGAAATAACGAGTTTTAGGGTGGCTGGACTACAAGGAACTTGAGTGAATAACGAATGCCATCTCCCCAAAGAGAAAGTAGCAAAGTCTAGCGGTGAAAGGCACAGATCAGAAGTCCAGAGGCTGCATTGCCAAGGACTAGCCCTGTGAGCCTGGGCAAAGGATCTAACATGTCTGGGACTTAGAGATTTTTGAGTTGTGGCAAGAGTTTTAAAACATCTATCAGGGTGCGGTGGCTCACACCTTTCATCCCAGCACTTTGGGAGGCCGAGGTGAGAGGATTGCTTGAGCCCAGGAGTTCAAGACCATCCTGGGTAACACAGCAAGACCTCGTCTCTACAAAAAAATCAAAGATGAGCCAGGACTAGTGGGGCACACCTGTCATCCCAGCTACTTGGGAGGCTGACACAGGAGGACTGCTTGAGCCCAGTAGTTGGAGATTACGGTGAGTGATCGTGCCACTGCACTCCAACCTGGGCAACAGAGTAAAACCCTGATTCAAAAAATTAAGATAAATAAACTGCCTTACATTTCAAAATCTTAAAGAAATGCATGCCACCAATTAAAAAAAAAAAAATCTATTAGCACTTAGCATGGCGCAGCCACATCCTAAATTCTCAGGAAGCAGGAGTCATTCATTGATATCAGACTGTCACTGTTAAAGAGGGCTGAGTCCCCAGGGCCTGCACCATGAAGGATAGGTACAGGGAGGGGCTGACCACCAGGGAGGCCTCTGAGGGCCCCCCAACACGGACTCTGCCCACAGCGGCTGCATTTCCCAACCCTCCACACCTCCCCCAAAGCACACACGGTCCCAGGTCCCAGCCTCTCCCACTTCCCAGTGGGCTCTCCTGCTTGAGTCATTGTTTTGAGTGGGGCTGGATGTAGGGGGTCTCCTCCTCCCTCCCCCCCCGTGTGACGTCTCCTTTTGGCTTCAGTCACCTCATCTGTAAAATGAGGGAGTTCACCAAATGGTCTCTAAGGCCCTATGCACTTTTGGGGGCATTTAGCGATTCTGGAATTCACATGCAGGTGGTGAAGAAATTTATCATCTAGAACACGCTGGCCGAGGAAACAGGCTTCCCAGGCAGATCCTCAGGGCCCTATTGCCTACTCGACCCCTGAATTCTCTCCTTGAATGCTGATAAATAGTTGAATCTTAGCCAGGCTCGGTGGCTCTGTCAGTAATCCCAGCACTTTGGTAGGCTGAGGCGAGTGGATTGCCTGAGCCCGCGTGTTCGAGATCAGCCCAGGCAACTTGGCAAGACCTCGTATCTACAATAAATCAAAAAGATTAGCTGGATGTGGTAGCACACGCCTGTAGTTCCAGCTACTTGGAAGGCTGAGGCAGAAGGATCGCCAGCGCCCAGCAGGTTGACGTGGGCGGCCATGAGTGTGCCACTATACTCCAGCCTGGGCAACACAGTGAGACCCCAACTCAAAAAAAAAAGTTGAATCTTAGCAGGGCAGCCACTGACGAGGGCCATGCCCCTGAGTCTCAACAAACAGGCAATGCATTAGGATCCCATGACTCCTTGCAAGAGAGATATGCACTCCCCACCGGCCCAGCTTCAGAACTGTCCACTGGTTTATCAAGCGGCCCTTCCTGGCCCTCTCTGATGCGCTCAAGAGTTGGGAGTCGGTTGCCACTAGAATCACAGTCACTTGCTCATTAGCTTCCCTTAAACACCAGGCTCTGTGGCAGCCTTCCTGCCTTTGCTTTCCCAGTCTGTGAAATGGGTTGAATAACAGCTATCCACATCCAAGGAGGTACTATGGAGCACACGTGTGAAATATTTGGGGGAACCTGGCAGCATCTTTCTGAAGATGAGAGCGACCTCGTTTTCGCACACATTGAGAAGGTTATCGAGGGAAATGGGGCATCTGCTTTGGTCTGTGCTATGCACTCAGGATTCTGCTGAAGAAAAATGTCCTTTCAGCACCAAACGCAGATGGCCTAAACACAGCTTTGTTACTGGGTGGTTCCCTGGCAGCCTGCAAACACTGGGAGCTGCGTGTCATGAAAGAGGGGTGGTTTTCTGCACGAAACTATGGACTTTGGGCTCAAATTCAGGATGACAAACACTGGTCCCACTTCCCAGCTGGGCCAAGGAGTTCTGAAGCTGCCATCCCCAACCCCACATTATCAGTGACCATGGAGTCGGGTAAAGGGATCAGCAATGGGGAAGGGGCCGGGAGGCAAGTCCCTAGTCACCCTTGAGCCATCAGCATGGGACACGGAGGCACAGAGCACCATCACTTGCATCTGTGCTATTCACCGCCTTGGCCATGACCTTCCTTAGATCCACACATCTACTCCCCACCACCGCCCCTACTAAACATAACCCTGAGAGCACAGCCCTGTCTCAGTCCACTGTGTCGTCCCACAATGCCTAGCACAGGGTACGTGGTCCAGACGTGTCTGGGCACATGCCTGCCATGGGCTGCACTGGTGCAGAAGCGTGGGAGACACAGCTTTGTGCGACATCCCTCTGCCTCAACAAGCCACCAGCCTCCTCGGAAAGGACAGACCTCTGCCGCACATTCAGCCACACGGACGGACACACACCCACACACGCTCTCCAGTAACTCTGCCCAGTCAGGACCCTGCTGGCTCAGAGTCTGTAACTAAATTCGGAGCTGAACCCAAAGCAGACAACGCGAGATTGGCCCAAAGGTTAGCTCCAGGCAGCTCAGCCCTCTAAAGCGCTTGGCTGGCCTCTGCCAGAGCACGTGGTTTGGGCCATCAGCCCCTCCAGACCATGGCTTTATGCCTCCATAATGTCATGCTCCTCCTCCCTTTCCCCTGTGGCTCCCACATGCCACTCCCAAGGGCAGTGGTCTCAGGTGAAGAGGAGAGCCCAGGAGGTACCACGTGTCATCGCAAGAAGATGGGCTTTGGAATCAGACATTTAACTGGATATTAGCCTCATCTCGGTGTGAGTCTAAATCTCCACTTTCTGATTGTGAATTTCGCTAAGTGAACCTCTTTGATCCTCCGGTTTCTTATCAGTAAAATAGGAATACTATAATAAGGATAAACTAGGGTGCATGAATCCTAACACATGCTTTCTAAAGGTTAACTCAAGCCAACATTCTCTCTCGAGTTTTCACTAAAGAAGAGAGACCCAAGGGTCACACCACCCTCCTTCTCCCGTCACTGAAGGACAGCAACTGTCCTCGGGCAACTTCTCCCAGCCCACTCCAGAGCAGAGCTGGCCCACCTGTCTTAAGGGGAACAAACGACACTCTGTCCGGCTCCTCCATGCCACGTCTGGGGTGCGAGGCTCCCTCCCTTCCTTGAATATGACAGCCCACACCAGTCACCACACAGATCGGGTTACAGGACATCCGAGTCACAGGGAGACACATCTTCCATCTGGCCAGCAGTTTACAAATATTTGACCTCATCAGGCTTGAATTAGGAAAGAAGGATCATTGGAGTTTCATAGGAAAACACTTTGCAAGTTATGTATGACCCAATTTGGCTCACAGGAGGTGTGATACTTCCACTTGTTTGTTCCAAGGCTGCTTTATGTAGAGGCTGGAGGAAGCAGGCAGACAATAAAGCCTTAGCCTTCCTGCCCTTCCCTTGGTTGGTCCTGTCCTCGCTTGAATCAGTGAGCGCCCAGGAGCCATTTCCTTAAAGCGTCACATACCTTTTCACCTCTGCCATCCAGGGCAGCCTCAGACTTTCCACAGCCAATGGGAGAAAGCACCCTGAGAACACCAGAGAAGAAATGAGGGCTGTGGAAGGGTTGTTGTTTGTTTATAGAGACAGGGTCTCACTATGTTGCCCTGGTCTCAAATTGGAAACAGACTTGGCCACGGCAGTGCTGGACAGGCCCTAGGGAGCACCCGGCCCACACACCCCCTTCCAGAGGTGAGGACACAGAGCCAGAGAAAGCAAGCCTCTTGCCCTAGGTTACAGCCAGGGCAAAGCGAAGCCAGACTCGAGCCTAAGCCTCCAGATCCCTGGATGCTGATTCTACCAAACCAGGGCAAAGAGTAAGGCTAGAAGGACAGAATAAGAATCCTTCTTGCAAAACCTGCTCTCGTTCCTTCCCTTTACACAGAGGAGGCCCAGTGTCGGCTGAATAATGACTACTTCCCTTTCTCCCCACCAGAGATGACTTTGCGCCCTTCATTTCTGCTATTCCTAGGAAAAAGAAAGTTTGCGACCAGGGCAACACAGTGAGACCCTGTCTCTACAAACAACCAACCACCAAAAAAAAAATAGCCAGGTGGGGTGGTGTGCACCTGTAGTCTCAGCTACCTGGGAGGCTGAGGCGGGAGGATCACTTGAGCCCAGGAGTTGGAAGTTGCAATGAACTAGGATTGTGCTACTACATTCTAGCCTGGGTGGCAGAGAGAGGCCTTGTTTTAAAAAAATGAAAAAGAAGGAAAAGAGGGAGGGAAAGGGGGAGGAAGGGAAGGAGAGAAGAAAGAAGAGAAGAGAAAAAAAGAGGGAAGGGAGGACGGAAGGAAGGCCCTTTGCAGAGGTGATCCAGTTAAGGACTTTGGAATGGGACGACTATCCAGGTAGGGCTGAGGTCATCACAAGGGTCCTCCTCCGAAGAGGGCAGGAGAATGGAGAGGAGAAGATATGACGCTGCTGGCTTCCAGGTGGAGGAAGGGGCCACGAGCCAAGGAAAGCAGGCGGCCTCCAGAAGCTGGAAGCAGCCAAGTAACATAATCCTCCCCTAGATTATGATGAAGTGCAGCCCCGTGGGCCGATTTGAGACATCCGGCCTCCAGAAATATAAGATAACAAACGTGTACGTTTCAAGTCACTACGTTTGTGGTAATGTGTTCCTGCAGCAATTGGAAACGAATGCACCCAGCATCTCATCTGTTTAAAAGCATCGCAGGACGGAAGGAGAAAGCAGCAGGGTGGGCAGAGGTAAGTGATCTCCAGGTAATTTGGCCAGTGGGGATGAGTGATCCTGTACTTTGGGCCTTCTCGAGGCGGAAGTCCCTGCAGCCCTCTGCTTCCACTGGCACAGGGTAGCTCTGGCCATCTCGCAGAAGCAGGCCAATCCCAGATGTCTGCAGGGCATGGGTAGAGCTGAAATAATAACAGAGTCTCTGGGTGTTGGTGTTTAAATGGACAAAGGACTTGGATAGACATTTCTCCAAGAGAAAATCCAAATGGCCAGCATCCCAGGAATCATCAGAGAGATGCGAACACAAACCTCGATGAGCTATCACCTCACACCCATTAGGATGGCTGCTATCAAAAAACAGAAAATGACAAGTGTTGACAAGGAAGTGGGGAAAAAAGAACGCTCCTGCACTGTTGGTGGGAATGCAAAATGGTGCAGCCACTGTGGAAAACAACATGGCGGTTCCTCGAATAAATGAAAATAGAACTACCATATGATCAAGCAACCCCTCTTCTTACATCCAGAGGAACTGAAAGCGAGGTCTCCAAGAGATTGCACACCCATGTTCACAGCAGCATTGTTCACGAGAGCCAAAAGGTGAACACAACCCAAATGTCCATGGACAAACACAGCGTGATATGTACATACGATGAAAGACCAGGCAGCCTTAAAAGGCAATGAAACACAGACCCAGGCTACAACATAGATGAGCTGTGAGAACGTTATGCTAAGTGAAATAAGCCAGTCTCAAAAAGGCAAATACTGTCTGATGTCACTTGCATGGGGGCTCTGAAGTAGTCAAACTCATAAAAACAGAGAGTTGAAGGGTGGCTGCCAGGGTAGGAGGGAGGAGGAAATGGGGAGTTATTTAATGGATACACAGTTTCCATTTTTCAAGATGAAAAAGTTCTGAAGAACTATTCCACAACAATGATGTGAATATAATTAATGCTACTGAATTGTAACACTTATACTTGATTCAGATGGTCAATTTTACGTGTTTTATTTTTTAACAACTTAATTTTTTTGGAAAAGTATCTGGGTATATAATATGCACCAGAAGAGCCCAGTGGGGCCCCAAAGACTCTCACAGCCTGGTGTAAGTGGTAGGTGCCATGACTGCACCTTTATTTCTTCATGTACCGCAACCAGTTTGTTTTTGGTTTTATTTTTCTTTTTAATAGAGACGAGGTCTCGCTGTGTTGCCCAGCCTGGTCTCAAACTCCTGGACTCAAGCGATCCTCCCACCTTGGCCTCCCAAAGGGCTAGGATTACAGGCGTGAGCCACCGTGCCCAGACAATAACCTATTTCATGTACATGTTTGTCTCCTCCGGGAGAACATGAGCTCGTTGAGGACGGGAGTCAAGTCTTACTATTCCAAGTACCCCACACAGCACCCAGCAACGTGCTTAACACATAGGAGGTGCTTGATGAACTTCGTTGAATTTAATTTTTCTTTTTTTCTTTTTTGAGTTGGAGTCTCGCTCTGTCACCCAGGCTGGAGTGTAGTGGCACGGTCATGGTCACCCCAGCATTGACCTGCTGGGCTCCAACGATCCTTCCGCCTCAGCCTTCCAAGTAGCCAGAACTACAGGCGCATGCTACACACCCAGCTAATTTTTTATTTATTGTAGAGACGAGGTCTCGCCAAGTTGCCTGGGTTGGTCTCAAACCCGTGGGCCCAGTTAATCCACTCTCCTCGGCCTCCCAAAGTGCTGGGATTACAGGCTGAGCCACCGAGTCCAGCCAAATTTAATTTTTCAAAAGAGTGTGGCCTTCACCTTGTGCAAACTAATCCTATTCTTCCAAAGTGGTGTTTGGTCTACCACTCATCCCCCCCACCTCATCCATGGTTTGCCTTACGATCAGGGTAACAGGGAGGAGTGACTAACTGCTTATGGAAGAGGCCCAGACTTTAAGGATGGCTATTGTCTACACACTCATGGAATTCCACTCATGGACCCCCTGCCCCAGCCTTCCTTATGTTTGTGAAGCAGATTAAATCTCTCGAGAACACAGAATCAGCAATAAAAGCAGGACTCGCAGGGATCGGGGAGCTGCTTCAGTCTGGTTCGACTACAACATGCAAAGTCTCAGAGTCCCACAGAGCCTCCCAGAAGTAATAATACAAGCCCGCAAGCCAAGCCCTCCCTATCATTTAACACCTTGATTCATTTAAGAGCATCAGCAGTCAGCAAGTACCCAATCTGCCCGGCGTACCAGAGTCCTCTGATATTCCCTCAATGCTGAGATTACATATAATAACCACTTCAACTAAATCCTATCAACTGAAAAATTGGTTTCTCCGTGTGTTGATGGTCATCTCATAACATGACTTGAGCCAGCACGAGGAGAGCGGAAAGGTCCTTCTCCTTGTGTCTGAAAGCACAAAGGCTGCCCTGGGGTCCTTGAAATAGATGGGAGGAGGCTATTTATTCAGCAAGTAACCAAGGAGGCAAAAAAAAAAAAATCATAGTTAATACTTACCAGGCAATTCCTACAGGCCAGACCTTCTTCTCACAATTTTACATATATTAACTGATTTAATCCTCTCAACATCCCCATACAGTAGGCTTTATTAGGATGCCCACTTCCTAGATGAGAACTAACTCACATGTGCAAAGCCGCCAGTGCAAACCAAGCAGTGTGACAGCAAGACGTGCTTTAACCGCCTCGTGCACAGCCGCTACAGTTAGGCTCTGGCCTAAGGATGTTGGCTTCCAGTTTCTCCTGTCTCCTGCCCAGCACTGGGTACCACTTCAGCCTACTCTAGGACAGGCACGACACTTTTAAGTGTCCAAAAAACAGTGTTTTTTGGAAAACACTGTTTCTAAGAAACAGTGTTTTCCAAAAAAAAAAACCAAAACTGCATATCTCGAGGCAAGAATGAAAACACCGGACAAACTTAAAGGTGTATTTCGAATTCCCACAGGACGTTGTACTTGTACATTCCGAAGCCTGTTAGAAACATGAATTATTTCTCACCCAAACCTCCTGAGAAATCATCCTCTTCCTGTCCCCACTTAATAGATGAGCAGACCATCAAAAGAATGGAGATGTGGCCTGCCCGAGTGCGTGACCCGCAGAGTGAGTTAGTGACAAAATAGGTAATGGAATTCAGGCATCAGAGTTCCTGAAACCTTACAAGACAATGCCCCTTCCATTTAGGAAATGATTTGGAAATACTACCCAGAGACAAATACTTTCAGTATGAGTATCTCTCAAATGACATATGAGTCAAAAGCATAACACTCGGCACTGTTTGGTGTTTTGTTTTTTTTTCAAGGAATCACAGAACAAGAAAAGATTTTTGAGTTTGTTCATCCATCTCCTGCACCCAGCAGGTCAGTGTTGAGGCACCTGAGATGGGCTCTTCCACTCAAGGTTCTTTCCAGAAAAGTACACTACTTAACCTCTCTCAGGAACCCGTGACGGTATCCCAAAATTCTAGGATACGTGAACTCTTTCTTTGTCTCTTACCTAAAGATCTCACACTATGTGAGATACTTGCTTCTTTTTCAGAGGAACTAAAGGAAGATCTACTCCAGCACAACCGCCTTTCAAATTTTTTTTAACCCACATTTCACATACATGTAAAGACTGGCTGTGCCTTTCGGGTTTATCTTCTTCAAAACATATAGCCCTCCAGCCTAGGCAACATAGGGAGACCTCATCTTTGCAAAAAAAAAAAGTAGTCAGGCATGGTGACACGTGCCTGTAGTCCCAACCGCTTGGGAGGCTGAAGAGGAAAGATTGCCTGAGCCCAGGAGTTTGAGGATGCAGTGAGGCGTGCTCATACTAGTACACTCCAGCCTGGGCGACTAAGTGAGACCCTGACTCAAGAAAAATGGCATACGGGCAACCACCTCGGGTCCCCTCCCACTCTGGGCACTTTTCTGTCCTCTCAATAAATCCTGCTTTCTCAAAAAAAAAGACATACAGTCCTGATTCTTTCGGTTTCCCAAAGGCCAGATTTTCCAGTGGCTCTCGCAGCAACTCTTTATGTTCTCTGATTGTCTCTAAAAATAGAGTTCAAATTCATACTCAGTACTCCCAAGAAGGACTTAAAAGCACAGGACATTGTGAAAGGCCTCTCCGCTATCATGCTGGGACTTGGAAGAGGATGGGCTATTGCACAAGGAACACGCCCAGCAATAGCAGGCCGGCCCCCAGGATCAGATGGTCCAGGCCCAGATATGAGAGCAAAGCAGAGGTGCGGAGTCGAGTCCAGACAAGTCAGCGCGCAAAGAGGAGTTAGGTACCGACTGACAAGAGGGTTGAGAGAACAGAGAGGCAAAGAGCAAAGATCAAAAACCCAGGATGGCAGGTAGATCAAAGAGTTCAGAGCACACAAAGTGTCCAAGATCAGAAGGGCTCCGGAACACAGCTCCGGGAGGCATGAGGTCAGAGCCTAAGAATGGCTCAGAGACTATTCATGCTCACCAATGTCTGTGTCGACCTTTTCTTCCTGGGGGCACAGCTAGCCTAGATTTGCCAGCCTCCCTGCTAGTTAGAGATGGTCGGCCACGTGACTAAGTCCTGACCAGTGAGATGTGAGCAGAAGTGACGGGCGCTAGCCCAGACTGGCCCATGAGAACCTTCCACACACCATCTCTGGTCCCTTACCTGCAATGGTTTCTCTTTCTCCATCTATTGAATAGAGAGGGCCTCAGAGAACTCAAAGAGGGCAGAGCTGTAAGGTGAAAGGGACCTGGGTCCCTGAGTCCCCACGTGGAAGGCTGCCTGCAAGGAATACCTGCACCAGACTATGACATAACTGAAAAACAAACTTTCATTGTGCTCAAGCCAACGAGATGTGGCGGCTGCTTGCTGCAGCTGCTAACCTTCCCTAACCAATACAGAGTTGGAGAAACACACGTGTAACTAAACAGTTACAAAGTGGAGTTCGAGGAGCCTAGAGTAGATTAGAAATTATATGATTGAGAACAACTATGGAGAAAAAAGCCAGATTAATGTCAAAGTTCCCCCTTTACTTTTTTGGGAGGGGACAGGGTCTCACTCTGCTGTCCAGGCTGGAGTGCAGTGGCACAATCCCAGCTCACCGCAGCCTCGACCTCCTGGGCTCAGGCGATCTTCCCACCTCGGCCTCCCAAGTAGCTGAGACTACAGGCACGCACCACTATACCTACTTCTTTTACTTTTTGAACAGGATTACAAGGCCCACAAATCAAAGGGATGCCACAGACACAGAATCATATGGTAATACTGAAAAGGGAAAGTAACGGTCACTCCATCCAGGTAAATAAGAAATGAGCTGTCAAGCCATCCATCCACCCATTTGTTCAACAAACCCTGAGTGTCTATGTGCTAAAAGCAGTGACTACAATGATTTAAAAAAAAAAAAAATAGCACAGTCGATGCCCTACCAGGGCCCCCAAACAAGTGGGAGAGGCAGACATGCAGTTACTCTACCTTGCGCTGACAAGCTCTCTAACCGGTATGCTTAGAGCCTTACGGCTCCTCAGAGAAGGGACATTCAACTCATTTTGGTGCTGTGGAAGGGGTCCCAAAAGAGGGGGTGTTTGATGTGAGTCCTGAAGAAGCAACAGAAGTTAGTTGACTAGAAGGGGGCAAAAAGGCATTCCGGGTAAAGGGAACAGCACGTGCAAAGTACAAATGAACATACTGCAGCTGGGAATCTGCAGTAGACAGTACATCTAAAGTGCAAGATTTGTAGAAGGAACAGTCGGAGATAAGGCAGGGACCGGGCATGATGGCTCACACCTGCAACCCCAGCCCTTTGGGAGGCAGAGGTGGGAGGATTGTTTGAGACCAGGAGAGCAAGACCAGCCTGGGCAACATAGCCAGACATCGTCTCTACAAAAAAATCAAAAATTTGCCAGGCGTGGTGGCATGTACCTGTAGTTCCCAGCTACTCAGGAGGCTAAGGCAGAAGGATCAACTGAGCCTAGGAGATCAAGGCTGTGGTAAGCTATGATCATGTCACTGCGCTCTAGCCTGGGCGACAGAGTGAGACTCTGACGAGAGAGAGAGAGAGAGAGAGAGAGAGAGATGAGGTGAGCAAGACAAGGAAAGGCCAGACAAGGAAAGGATCTGAACTCTATTTTTAGAGCCAATCAGAGAACTTAAAGAGTTGCTGTGAGAGCCACTAGAAAATCTGGCCTTTGGGAAGCTGCAAGAATCAGGGTTGCTTGTCCTGCCATCATTTACAGTGGACATGGAGCCAGCAAAGGGCTCAGGGCAGTAAATGACATGATCTGACCGGGACTCTGGCTTCCTGAAGACAGAAGGGGATGAGCTAGGAGTAAGACCAGGAGCAGGAACCTAGGCAGAAGGCTCTTACAACTGTACAGGCAAGGCGGTTCAGAGTCTGAGGAGTGGCCTGAAAGCAGCAGACGCTCTCAGACCAGCTGATTGGATTAGCTATGGAGTCAGAAAAAAATGAAGGCACTAAGAATGCCTAGTTGGTGGTGCATCACTGAAATAGTGACCACGGAAAAAGAGGAAGGCTTCAGAGGGCAAGGAGATAGTGAATTGATTGTGAAAACCTTGAAATAGTCTGCAGATATCCAGTAAAAAAAAAAAAAATTTAAATACGAACTTAAGACAGATTATCTGGGCTAAAAAGTAAATTCGAAAGACAAAATCCTACCAATGTGGTCCAATAACGGGCATGGTTGATCCTGCCTTAAAGATGGAGTGAAAGAGTCAGAAATAGAACTCACATTAGCAGTGTGGATAATACACTCAGGTGGGCCTGTAGTCCGCTGAGCCCGAGATGCTTGGATGATTGACACATTCATAGATGGACTGCTTCCATGCACAGATGCCTAGGACACTGGCTCACTGATGCATTTACACTTGGAAGGTCTCTCCTGATATGACCCAGGGCTCTGGCTCCGGCTCGAGCTTTTTTAACACTGAATTAAAAATGTGGACGAAGACAAATGTGTCAAATGTGCTGCTGACACAAATCCGGGAGGAACAGCTAGTAAATTGTAAGGTTGAGTCAGGATGAAAATGACCTCAATAAGCTGAAACTGTGGTCCTCGCTAACAAGATGAAACAGAATAGGCCTGAATGTAAAGGATTGCACTTAGATGGAAAAATTTCACTGCCTAAACACAGGGTGGGAGGAACGCTGGCTTATTTTATCAGTAATTTCTATGACAAGGACTCTGGGGGTTTTAGTAGACTGCAACTCAACATGAGTCAGCGGTAGAGCCCAGCTGCCAAAAAGGCAAACGCAATCTTTACTTCTTCCACAATCTACACTCAGAGCCCAGGATTGGGAAAGCATCAGGCTGGGCACTTCACCCAAGACAGCCCACAGCTGGTGCCCCGTGTCCCTTCTGGGCAACAGACAGCAAGGAGAACACCGGGAAAGAGGAGGCTGACCAGTAGAGGGGGGACAAGAGGGTGAAGGGTGAGGAAGGAAACTGTAAGAGAACTTGGGTAAAGAAAGTAGGGACGAGAAGTCTGGGAAACAGGATGAGAAGAAACATGGTAGCCTACCTCAAAAACCTGGAGGGGTAGAGAAAATGAAGCAACTGCATTCCGTTTGCTCCTGATGGTGGGAGCAAGATTGACTGGCAGAAGTGACAGGATGGAGATTTCACCTTCATATAAAAAAGAACATTCAAAAGATAAAGGCTATTTAAAATTGGAATGGCTGCCTTCGGAGCCATTAGTGAGGTCCCCTTACTGGAAGTATCCAAGTAGAAACCAGATGACCACCTATTGGTAATGGCAAAGAGAGGTCTGCACTGGGCAGGAAGTTAAGCTAGATCAGTCGTTCCTAGGCTGGATCTGAAGAACCAGCAACATCTTTTATTATTTTATTATGCAAAAAGTTTTGTCTGAAATCAACTGCCATCAACGACCACCACCATCACACAAAAGAAGAGGCATTTGAACACTAAAGAGCAGATGGTTACACCATCAGCATAAAGAACAAGCCTTTATATTGAATCATTTAACCTTACGAAAACAACACACCTGCCGGGCGCGATGGCTCATGCCTGTAATCCCAGCACTTTGGGAGGACAAGGCAGGAGGATTGTGTGAGCCCAGGAGTTCGGCACCAGCCCAGGCAACATAGCGAGACCTTGACGCCACAAAAAAATCAAAAAATTAGCAAGGCATGGTGGTACGTGCCTGTAGTCCCAGTTACACGGGAGGCTGAGGTGAAAGGATCACCTGAGCACAGAAGGTCGAGGTTACAGTGAGTCATGATGGCGCCACCGCACTCCAGCCTGGGAGACAGAGTAAGACCCCAATTCAAAAAAAAAAAATACCTAATTTTTCTAACTTTGCAAAAGCCAGAGGAAATATTAATCGTGATTCCAATATTTTTATTCACTGTTGTATTCCCAGTGCCTGGCGTTTAGTAGGCACTCAATAAATATTTGCTCAATGAATGACCAAATGAATGCACGCATTTAATATATAAAGCACTGGCTTCCACACTGAGTCAAACAGCTTCTCCGCCTCAACATTCATCAATATTTATTGACAGCTCTTCGTGGTTCCTGGCACCGAACTATGGTAGAACAAGGGCCATTAACTTTCCACAATACATTCTCCAAGCACCAAGAGTAACAATGCCTTACATTTGTATTGTGTTTTAAGGTTTACGAAGCATCTTCTCTTGTATCATCAATGCTCTTCATAGTGCGAAGGTAAAGACCATCAATGTACAACTGGAGAAACTGAGGATCAAAGGATTTCCCGAGACCACATCTGAGACGGTCGGCTGAGTCAGAATATAAATCGGCTCCTGCCGCGGCAAAGTGGATGCTGTCTCTACCACCTCAGTGGTCTCCCCGAGAGAGGGATGACCCGATCCTCTGACACAGGGCTGTCTTAGCCACCAAAACACAGGACACAGGTCTCAACAACACAGGCTGCCCGGGCAGCGCTGAGATCTACAGCCAGGGCCTCCTTGGGGAAAAAGCAGAGACTGCAGAAGCCCCTGACTTCCATCAGCAGCAAGCCAAGAGCCTTTGTTCGCCTTTAAGACACCATCTGTCCACCAGGCCTGCTCACAATTCAAACCAGAAACCCCTCTGCTATGGATTTGCGCTCAGGTCTACCCAAATGCACCAAGGAAAAAACCTCAAAAGAACAATGACAGTGTGTGAGGACCCTGAGAACATTCAGAGGTCCTTTTCATTCTATGCTCAAGCCAGGCCATGTGGGACTACCTGATTAACTGTTTTAGCCTGAAATTAACCAGCAATTCAGGAAACCAGACAGCACGGTCCATGATTAAACAAACCAAACAGGCAAAAAACAAACAACAACAAAAAATGATTCTCACAGACTTAACCAGTTAATAGTTCAATATGTGTATGTGTCCATGTGTGAATACACACACACACACACACACACACACACACACACACGCACACACACACACACACATCTGGGATCCAAAGTAGACTTAAGCAGACATAGGCTTTTGTTCAAAATACATGAAACCGAATGAAAATTCCTCGAACAAGGGACATCTCATCCTCGGCACCTTTTGTCTAGCGTGTGACTAGAACAAGGTCCAGTGTAGCTTAGCTACCCCAGGCTCTGGCTTTCTCCCTGATAATTCCTCGGTTAAAGAAATCCAAGTTCTAAGTCCCACAGTCCAGAATGCAGTGGTTCAGATCAGCGTGGCGGGGTTAAGGTGCCAGAAGCGTCCTGAACAGATGGTAAAGGCAGGTGTGTACAGAAGGGAGGAGAGACAGCCCATACTCAAGATGCTACGACCGCTACTGCATTTCCTAGCAACACCGTGCTGGTGATGTTGTCTGAGCACCACACAGAAACTGGGAGAGACAGCCAGACCAGGCTGGTTGAGAAATCAAAACAAAGATCCGGGAGACTCTGCTGGCCTGTCTGACATAAGAAAGACACAGCCAGGGCAGCAGGTCTGACCGGGACAAGTCACCCAGAGCAAAGGATACATGAAAGGGATAAGCGGGGGCGTCCATTTCCAGGAAGTACAGAGCCAACGTCTGACTATCCAGAAAGTCATTTACCCAGAGAAGGAAACAGTGAGGGAGAAACAGCAGGGATTCTGAGGCTGGACCGACCTGTAGGGAAATCACTTTTCTTTTCTTCTTTTTTTTTTTTTTTAGAAAGCGGGATTTATTGAAAGGACAAAAAAGCTCCCACAGTGGGAGAGGACCCAAGGGGGTTGCTTGGAAATCACTTTTCTAACACATGACCCTGGCAAGTTGCTTACTGTAGTTTCATCTCAACTTGGTTATCTTCATATCTTCAACCGCACTTACCAAACACATACTATTTATTGTCGTATTTTATTTTGAGTAAGGAGAGTGCAACGGCAAATATAACCCTCTGTTTTCTTACCTCTCAGAATGGGGACATTCTCTTTTGTTCATATGGTTGCTGTGAGATTAAATGAAAAAGCATAATAAAAGACCTTGGCACACAGTGAGAACTCAGCATACATTAGTTGTTATTCCAGTGATAATGATGGTGCCCAAAGGTCAATGTCTGGATATTTCTCTACTTTTTCTTTTGAATTATGAAATATTTCAAATAATAGTTCATTATTCCTCTGAAAAATACCAAGACCTCAGAATACATTAAATTCTGATCTTTGCACTCACCCTGTCTCTTGCTAACCTTCCACCTCATTGCTGTTCAATGTCTAAAACCACCTTAATTGTGAATCATCCTAAATCTTAATCTTCTTTTTAAAACATTATGTTCACAATGTCAGGTTCATTAAAAAAATTAATGCTTCTTTATAAAACCTGTCCCTTGGTAGGTCTCTCAGCAAAGACCATTTTAGAGATAAATACTCTCAATCTCTGTTTGTATGAAAAATGCCTTTTCATCCTAACTCTCAAATGATAATCTAGCTTTGTGTAGAATTCTACTTTGACATTCACCGAGCACTTTGAAGATATTATTTCATTGTATTCAGGCCTCTGTTGTGGTTGAAGTCTGCTGTTTAAAGAGAAATAATCTGTCTTTTCTCCTTGGTTGCCTTTAAGATTTTCTTTTTCTTTTTTGACATTTAAGCAATTTTCTACATTGAGTGTCTAGATGTAGATGTGTTTTTAATTACCCTAATACTCTGTGTGCTATTACAACCTAAAAATTAATATCTTTCTTAAATTTTGAAACATTCTTGGCATTATCTTTAAGGTAATTAATACCTTTCCATCATTGTCTCTATTGTTTCCTAGAACTCCATTTAGACATAAAGTGAACCCTTGCATTCTACCCTCCTAGTCTTTCAAGGACTCTTTCATATATTCAGTATTTTAACCTCTGGGCTATAATCTGTGCAATTTCCTTAGATTTAACTTCCAATGCACTGATTTTATGTTCTGCCATGTCTAACCTGACATTTAATCCTCCATTAAGGTATTTATTACTATATGTTTTTCATTTCTAAAAGTATGATTGGGTCCTTTTTTCAAATCTTCTTTTTTCTTACAGTACAATTCTTTAATTATATTCAATTTCTTTCTTTATCTCTTTGTTTTAAACGAAGTTATTTTATATTCTCTTCAAATTATCCTGTTGCTTTAGTTCTTGGGGTAGTAATTCTGCTTATTGTATCCGCTGACCCTTTCTCGGGGTAGTTTCTTTTGCTATAAGGTTTATATGTTTACTGTGAGCCAGGATGACTTGTTTTACAAAAGTTTTAGGGGCCCTGAACTGTAGAAGTATGTTTCAGAATTGTCTGTGTTTATTTTTGAAGGGCCCTATGGGTATCAGTTATCCTAGATCTGGTTTTATGTTTTTTGTTGTAGCAAAACACACACACACACACACACAGACATACATACCATTGTTATAGACAGAATGTTTGTGTTACCCCTAAATTCACAGTTAAAATCCTAACCCCCTACTGTGAGGGTGTTAGGAGGTGGGACATTTGGAAAGTATTAAGGAATTTATTTGGGAAGTAATTAGATCATGAGGAATGAAATTAGCACCCTCATAAGAGCCACAAGTACATTCTTCAGCTCTCCATTCTCTGCCACTCAGGATACAATGAGAAGGCCACCAACTATAATCCAGAAGAGAGTCCTCATCAGACACTGGATATGCTAGCATCTTGATCTTGGACTTCCCAGCCCCCAGAACTGTGAGAAATATTTGCTGTTTAAGCCACCCGGTCTATGGTTAGTGTATTAGTAACTTATTCTAGTAGCCAAACTGACTAAAACAATCATCTTAACCATTTTTAAGTATACAGAAAACTAGTATTAACAAAATAGACACTGTCATAAACAGATAGCTAGAGCTTTTTCATCTTGCATGATTGAAACTGTATGCCCACAGAAAACTCTCCCTTTGTCGCTCCCCCTGGAAACCCCACAACCACCATTCTACTTTCTAAGAGTTTGACTACTTTAGATACCTCATGTGAGCGGGACCACACAGTTCTTTTGTGACTGGCTTATTTCACTTACCACAACATCCTCATGTTTCATTCCTGGTGTGGCATATGACAGGATTTCCTTCTTTTTTTAAGGCTAAATAGTATACATGTATCTTAGCTCATGCTGTCATAACAAAATACCATAGACCAAGTAGCTTAAAAACTAGAAATTTCTTTCCTCACAGTCCTGAAGACTGGGAAGTCCAAGATCAAGATGCCAGTATGATGGGTGTCTAGTGAGGGCTTTCCTCTTGGTTTGTGGGTAGCCACCTTCTCTCTGCATCCACACATGGTAGGGAGAAGGACTGAGAGCAAGCTCTCTGTTGTCTCTTCTTATGAGGGCATTAATCCCATCATTTGGGACCTACCCCCTGACCTCATCTAAGTGTAATTACCTCCCAAAGGTCCCATCTCCAAATATCATCACTGTGGGGTTAGGGTTTCAACGTATTTATTTGGGGAGACACAATTCAGTTCATGGTAGTATGCATATACCCCATTTTCTTTATCCATTCAACCATCAATGTCCTAGATTTAGTTTTTGACGTCCATTTTAAGTTCCTATAATGTGCAAGTAGTATAAATTCAGACTCCACACATCTGTGAGTGATATAGGCTTAGAGTCACTCTTTCTCAAAGGTCACAGAGCAAGCCCCAGGATAGACAGTAAGCTTCCTTGATGTTGACTGCAGAGCAACAAACAGAGTTTTCCTCCTCTGTTTACCCTCATCTCCCTTCCTTGAACAGGAAGCTTTTTAAGGTTCTGGGCTCTCTGCAAGGGCTTCGTTCCAACTCCCCTAACTCTCATAGGCCTGCAGTCATAACTCTCTCCCTCCAGCCCCAAATCCTATACCGTATATCCAGCTCTGAACTTCTATGGACCGCCATGGCATTAGCCATTTTGAACCTATTCTCTCTTTGTTCAGCTAAAATATTCATACCTGCAACACAGGTATGAATATTTTATTTGTGTATCTGGAACTTTGTGTGAATATTACACAATTCACACAAAATTCTTGATACAAGCCCTGGTATATATTGGATACCCAACAAGGTATGGCTCCTTTCATTTTCAAATCCCAACTCAGTTCAGTCTAGCCAAAATCACTCCCCTTTCTCTTAAAAAAAAGCAATAAACATTAAAAACCGTGATAGACAACATTACCCACACATTAAAACATGCTCTTTCAACTTGACAGTGACAAGAGAAGACAACATTTAGAAAAGAGATATCTGCAGTCAGTTGCAGATACCATCACGTTTGCATAAGAGATACTCCAATATGAATCATGTGCCTAAAGGTTTAGCCAATGTTCAAATTTAAACCAAATGCCCAAAACTCTCACCAACCTAACACATACACACACACAGTTATTAGCCGTACCTAAATTAA